>JAPYZP010001735.1:0-21058 GCA_030522985.1 Torymus sinensis | reverse complement strand
AAAACCAGGCTCGAAAAATGAGTGCCATGTTATGCACTAATTTAAGGAGTAAATCAACAAAATAACGTCGTGACTACATAGTTAAGATCATAAATAATGTTAATAAATTAATGCCATTATCGTTTTAATTGATTATTGTAGATTTTTTACTGCTGTCCCACTACTGCTCCCAAAATTGGCTTTGTCCCAGTACTCCTTCCTTTACCTTATATTCTAAACAAAAAGTTTTGTTAGTGTTATACTAAATATAAGTGCCAGAAGCTTTGACTTTACAATTTAGTCTGAATTAATGCACATACATGAACATTTTATTGACTTAGGACTCTCTAAAATAATAAAACATACTAGAAAGTTAGCTCCAAAGGTAGTTCCTACAACGGAAAGCTTCGAACGATAACGATGTTAAAGCTATTACAGGCAGGTGTGGTCTCTTGCGTGTCACCCAGGAAGAGAGACGACAGAGAGTTTTCTGCGTACGTCGAGAGCGCATACTAGGTAGACAGAGTGAGAGAGAGAGGCACAGAGAGAGCGTACGAGAAAGTAAGAGAGAATGCAAGAGAGAGTACGAGAAAGCAAGGGAGAATGAGAGGGACAGACAGAGACAAAAGAGAGTGCGAGAGAGAGAGAGAGAGAGGGGGGGAAGCGAGACATGAGAAAGACCGAGAAAGGGAAAGCGAGAGAGAGAGAGAGAGAGAGAGAGAGAGGGAGAGAGAGAGCGAAAAGAATTAAAAAGAGAAGATATCTTCGTGGTAAGAAGCGTATGATGTACAGACGCTTCGCAAATAAAGGTTAGTAACTATCAATGGGGCTAAGGCCAATGTAAAGAGGAGTATATGTGGTAGTAGATAGAAATTGCTACCATTCATCATGATAATGGAAACGCGTACGTTCTACCCTTTGGTCTCGGTTGCAGATCTGCAGATCATAAGATTTTTCAATGCCGTGTACCGATTTTTAATTTATAGAGAAACTTTTGTCTGCGTTTCGCGTTTGGGTACGAATCGTATTTCGTCGGGTAAAAGGGGAGAAAACAAAAGAGGGGAAGAATAAGTTTTTATCGCGGCAAAACACGTGAAAAGGTGCTATTAGTTATACCTGAAGGACTGTAGACTGATACTGAACAACACCAAGTCACGCACCGTCGCTATCTTCGGAGACAGAAACAGGAGGAAGACAGTCGCCGATATCAGAGCCACCTTCCCCATACAGGGTCAACAAGAACTTATCAGCGAGGAGCACTGTATTTAATTATCAGGCAATCCAGTTCTCTGTAGGAGGTAGCTGGTGTTCACACCCTCTAGCCAGTCCCTCTTCCAACGAGTTCCCTCTTTCAACGACTCACCATAACGCCACTCAAACCACAACAGCAGTATCTTCGCACTGTATTATCATATTACCCTAGGTAGAATTGCCATCAGCGTGCTTCAACGAGTGACACCTCGGTAGAGTATTTCTATCACGCTCCTGTTAACGAAGAAGGAGATCTGTGTGCTGGCTCGTATCTCTCCACCAATATAACCGGCTTCTCAGACTCGTACCGGTCCGGAATGAAAGTAACATCACCGATCCTTACCTGACCAAGGAAGTTCTCCAATGTAATCAACGGCTCAACGATAGGAACATCATCCTATAGAAGGTCGTACACTGAAGCACTCCGTTCAAGTTACCAACCAACACCAACTGTCACTAGGTAAGAATCGGAGCCCTTCCAATCCCAGCTAGAACCACCAGGGGAAGTTCCTTAGATGGTAGATCTCTGGGACCATGCTCACAGATTTCCTCACTCATGCTGACGTCTATCCATCCCTATCCATCCGGTTGCAGACTCGCAGGGGCTGATGCCTCCTATATGCCGGACTGACAGTGTATCCACGGCTGAGCCGAACAAGAGCGTGTCTCGCCACGACGATGAAAAAGGGCGCATCTCGCCGTGTGGATGAAGAAGAGCACCTCTCACTGCCTGTATTAAGAAGAGCGTATCTCGCCGCACGTATGTTTTTTTCTCAAAATTTTTGACGATGACGACCCATTGTCTTTGAAATCTTTTGAATACTAAATAAAACGGATTGTCAATATGAATAGACACTGTCCTCGTGTGTATATAATATAAATACATCTGTCTCATTAACGTAAAAACCATTTATTAATTTTCGTCCCAAAATTAAAAAAGTATTCAGACAGACGACGCTCGCAACGGTACACAGTTGAATGTGCAGGGCTGCCACTATAAAATTAAAAAAAAAAAAAAAACATGCGCGGAGATGCGCCCTTCCTCGTCCGCTCGGCGAGATGCGGCCTTCTTCATCCGCGCGGCGCTATACACATCTACATCTTTACTCTCTATCATCATCATCAGCCTGCAACTCCTTTACGTAAGGAACTCTTTTTCGTCTTTGTGCTTTGTTTTTCAAAAGCGGCACTGTTAAGTATATAAAGTCTGGTAAATTACGCTAACACAATGCAGGACACCGTTGAGAAAATATCTGTTTCTAGCGGGTATCTATTGAATACAAACTTGCTGAAATAAATGCTTCTCTAAATATTCTACTCAACTTCGATAGAGAACAAGAGAGAGAGAGAGAGAGAGAGAGAGAGAGAGAGAGAGAGAGAGAGAGAGAGAGGGAGGTAGAGAACGAGAGAAAGAGAGGTCCCCTCAGCGCATCGGTAAGCTGCCACCGATGTACTATATAATGGGCCATACCGGTCATTGTCGATCACGCGTGGGCACAATCTTTCTCCGTCGATAATTGATATCGAATCCAGTCAGAGGCACGAGGTGAGGCTGTTTCGCGGAAATAAGCATATCCGTAGGTGTATAAGCATAATAGAGTCGTACAATTTCTATTTTTATTCTCAGTTTACGTCTATACTTTCATTGCACGGGGATTTCTTGCTTCTTATTCGCTATCCTTTTGTGTTAATCACTTCAACTTTAATTGCGTAATAAAAGCCCATTTTCTGAATTGCCTTACCAAGTTTTTATATATGTATTTCCGCGTGACTTTGTTTATAACAGAAACTTAATACAGTATTATTAGCTTATAAGTATAATCGTAGACTAGTGGCTATGCTCTATTATTTGTCAATGTATATTCATAATTATTGTACAATTTCTAGTTTTGACAGTGTCTGAAATAAATAAATATTGTTATTATTACTATTGATCGAAATAATTGCATAGCGATGAAGTTACAATGGATGATTTGTTTAATTAAAAGCATTAAAAAAAAAAGAATCTTCCTTTTGTGAAAGTGGGATTAGCATTATATTGATAGTTAAAACAACTTTAGAAGGAATCAAATATCTAGTTATAATATTTTAATAATTAAACTAGATTAAAGTAGATAATGTTTATATAAAGTTATTTAATGCATGATGCGTTATTGCGTCACCCGTTTTTCATCACGCATGTATGTTCGAGGTAAAGTCCACAGCATGATACGCTTTTGTCTTGACGGTCTCTTCTCATGCTTACTTTCCCTCCCCCACACGAAGCTCAGGTGGCTTCATAAGCTCTACTATAAAGGTTGCGATACTTGCGCCGTTTAAACATGGTATCTGTTTTGGGATCGTAATCGTTTGGTCTACTTAAATTTCATAACATGGTGCATTAGATTCGTGTTGGGCAATTGCTTCCTTAATAAATATATGGTCAATGAGCTACGAATGAAAACATAACGAATTAGAAAAAAGTAAAGATGTAACTGCTGATATGAAAAACATTTAAAAATTAATATTTAAAATAATCCAAATAATCAAACAAGGGAGCACGATTGATATTATTATAGGTTCATAGAGAAATAACTGAAAGATGTAACTTATTTAATAGAACTGAATAATAGCAACGTAAAAAATTTTAAATCTATTGAAACAATGAACTATATAGATATTGAAAAAGATCGGTTGTACATACATTCATAAAATTTATAAAACTTATAATGTAAAGAGAAAAATCAAATTTCACATAAATGCAATTCGCAGAATGAATTCCAGCAGTCATTACGTGCAAACATTAGGTATAGATGTTAATAAAACTTTAAAGACAATTAGATTAATTTTTTTTCTGTACATGAAAAGTTGAAATAAACTAATTGCTTACTTAAAAACATACAGCATTTTAAAATGATATTGAATGTAAAATATTTTATATGGATTAGAAAAAAAATGTAAATGTTTATATAATACCATAATATTTATACATAAGTCATAAGGTTTCAAATCCATCCAATGATAAATGAAATTACTTCATTACTATTTTAAACAGTTATTTTATTCAGTATTTTAAAACAGTCCATAAATTAAATTGATCTCATCATAGAAAGTCGGAAAATCTCTTTGTGAAAATTGCATTTTCCAATAATTAAAATTTATTTTTAATATTCATGGGGAGCAACTGCACTCCTTGTTATTCGATAAAAATTAACGAGCAGACAGCATAAGCTGTTGCTTCGTGTCTCTTGAACATAAATCGAAAAGTTATATAAGCCGAATGTAATAATCTTTTGACGAGTACTCCGGAAAAGTTGATCTAATCTGTATAGTTCGAACTTATAACTTTAATAAACCTGGTATGGGCCGTAATTACGTTACTCCTTTGTCTTTGCATTTCTGTGATCATGAGGGCTTATAAAAATATGCACGATTCTCAGTTTTTAAATTAATAACTTTAAAAGAGAATGTACTTTTAGAGAATCAATAGCTTAAGTTAATTGAAAAATAGTAGCAAAAGACTGGCAAAGTAAAGAAAGTTATATTATGTAAAAGATTTTATCAATAAAGGGATTGTTTTAATCACATGCAAATCTGTTATTGGAATAAGAAGCGCGAGATTAAATTCAGACTTTCAACTGAGATTATTTTGAATGCACTTGTTTTAATAAAGAGTTTCTCAGTACTCTGTTAAGGCCTGGGCTTTTTTAATCAAAGAGCTTAATTAAGAAAATTATGTATTCCGCATGTATAATATGTGGTAATACCTACATCGTAATTACTTACTAATACATTTCATTTTCACGGTCTACATTTAAATGTTTTGTTGATATTGCATATTTCGATCAAAACAGCGGGTATGCATGAGTGTGCAAATTTAATATTAAAATTATCGCGGTACCATAGAAACGCATACATTTTCACGAGCTTTTAAAAAAATGACATATACATTTCATCAAGAATTGCGTTGCAGACAGAATTTTTATCGTTTTCGCCCACTGTGCGCCATTTCGGAAGTGGCAGCACGACTAACAACTAGAATCGATCTAAAAAAGATGAATATAAAATATGTAGATACACTTACTTAATTGATGCTGATTTCATCTGCAGCCCAAACTCTCAATGGTTCCTCTGGCTGTCCTTTTCTATCGCATAATTGAGAGTCAAAGAACTTTCACATATAAGTATATTCGCATAATTGAGAGTCAAAGAACTTTCACATATAAGTATATGGAAAAACCTCCAGAACTTTTGTCTCTTTTTCCCCCCTTTTTTTAAATTTATTGTTGCTATTAGTTTAGCGTACGAAGCATATAAGCAAGACAGGGTACAAAATATTTACGGTTAACCTAGAAAACCAGTCCTGTAAATCATATTGGTGTGTCGGACACGCTAAACTCCGAGCATGTAAAAAACTATCAAAAAAGGTCACTTTTTCGACTGTCCCCCAAAAGTGGACTTTTTTTATATAGTTTTTGCACGGCACAACAATATGGTTTACAAGACTGGTTTTCTAGGTTAAAAATGATGATTTCTGATCCTATCCCGATTATGTGCTTTCTACGCTAAACTAATAGCAGCAATAAATTAAAAAAAAAAGGACAAGAAAAGTCAAAAGTTCTACAGATTTTCCCATATTTTGCTACACCATGCTTTAAAACTCAAAATGTAAACATCATATCTATATATGTATGGAGGCTTTCTGACAGCGTCTATACCATAAGAACATAATTGATTATCATAGCTATAAATATATTGTTCAATATATTAATAATAACATGAAATTCATTTAATACGTCTATATCTTTTCATTTGTTCGATTTTACAAATGATTTTCTTGTCATCACATTTGTAAGGGTTAGCATAGTTTAGGTTACAACACGTGCGCTGTCGCGGACGTTGCCATGCAACGGTCAACAAAGAGCGGCGATAGAAGTCGCTCTTCCCGGAGCGAAAACAGACCGGGAAGACGTACTTTCGGCTAGGACATGAAGAAAAAATAAATTTGTCTAAGAACGACTTTACCGAATGCACGCTGACAGCACCCTTGCTCAAAATCGTATAGGTAAACTCTTCCAGTCTAGTCTTTCTCTTCTTAGATCTACACATTGTTGTCATAAAATATTCGTCATATACATTCTTTCGCATGCACGTCTTCGTTCTTATCCCGCTGTAAAATATGCCACAATTGCTCTTTTGAGAGCATCACTTGTGGATGCTATCTTGCAGGCCTTATTTTCGCGTTCAGCATCCATTTGACCTATTGAATTTTTTAAAGTAGTACACGGTTAAAAATTTTGTGTAAAATATGAATCTTTTGTAATTTAAATTTTGTGTAAAATATGAATATTTTGTAATTTATATTTTGTGTAAAATTTCTTGTATAAAATTTTCAATTTACACAAAATTTTATGTAAAACTGTAATTTTACATAAATTTTTGTGTAAAATAGGGAAATTCATATTTAACATAAACTTTGTGTAGAATAGGGATAACATTTTTAAGAGTGTAGTCATGTTTCAAAGGTCTGAATCATCTAAAAACAGAAAATGTTTGTTTACACAAATCGAACCCTGTCCAAATCGAATCTTGGCTGCAGTGATTGACTGACACTTTTGTGCGGAGTTTTTCAGGCTTTCGCGTATCTTAACATAGAAAAATGTTAACTGATTTATGTATACAAAAATTTACTTGTAAATTTTCATGTTTAATTTTCATGTGTTAAGAAAAATCTGTCACAAAAACAAGAGACATTTTGAATAAATTAAGATCAAACATAAAATGAAAAGTAAGATGAAAAGTAAGAATAAAAAATAAAAAAAAAATAAAATAAGATAAAAGTCAAGAATCTAGACCCTTCCTAAAACTGGCCACTTTCCGCAAGCATAATCCATGCAGAAAGTTGCACTCAGAAAGCTCGTATGTTCCTGTTTCATTGTAACCTTGAACACCCGATGAAATATGAGACTGCTACTATGTGAGTATGTAAGAGTATCTACATTCATAAATATATGTGTACACATTACGACGGTGACGTGCCAGCGCATATCTCCCGTGCGAGCACAGGAGCACCGCGTAACTTCGTCATTTGTGTCATTGAGCGACGAGAAGTGCGATGACCCCTGCACAAAGAGTTACTCTCTGAAGTTAAATTAATGAAAATTGCTCCACCCACGAAATTAGTGGAAAAAACTAGTAATTTCTTGAGTGGAGCAATTTTCACTAATAATTAGTAGATTTTCATTAACTCAACTTTAGAGAGTAGCATAATCAATTTAATGTCGACAGAATAATAGTTTCTGGTAAAGTTTGAAATACACCGAATCATAGAAAATCAAGAGTATGTATACCACCCTAATTTTCCTAATATTCTCTCACTGTGGAAAAGTTTTATGACAAAATTTCAATTCTCGTTTTTGCGTAAGATTATTTTTTCGGCATTAATAGTTAATTTGATAACTATATATAATGCAGTTTAAGAAGCTCTGGGAGAAGGTTAGACGTAATAAACTGTTTATAATATAGAAGTATACATTCTTAGTATAATATATTACATTCCATTATAAAGAATTTTGTAAGATATCATCTCATATACTGATTAGGCCGCACGTACGAAAGTTCGTACGAAAGCGTTTTACAATGAATTCGAAATAAGATATTATTCTAAATTATACTTACCTCTGTGATTGGTTATGCACGTGATGTTGACTACATTTTTGCGTCTTTAGTCAACGCCAATATGTACCACATACTCAGAATGGCATATTAAGAGTAATAAAAAATTGATTTTTAAGCTCTATGTAGTATTCATTTTTCGCTATTAAACTTGCTTCATTTCAAATTTATTTTAATTTTGTGGCTTTCTGTAATTTGACTCTGGTTAAAATAAGTCAATTCGATTACATATTGATTAGGGGCGAGTATACGAAAACATTGATTACGAAATAATATATTTTAAATTTGAATATTAAATTAAATAAGTATAGGATTGGTTATTTTTTGTAAGCATATACATGAGTAGGTACGTGCTGTTGACCACGTCAGGTAATCAGTGCGGCATGTTTTATGCGTAGTTCGTCAATCGATAATATTTTAGCGAGGATATCGACATCTGGCAATTTCTAAATGACTAATGAAAAAATTCTTACAAATATATGTACATTTTATTTTGTGATGATCATGAAGAAGCAATTGTTATATTATAATATATTTATTACTATAATAATAAAAAATATTAGTAATTTAAGTAGATGTACATATTGTAACAATTACTTTATTTTATGCACATTTTTATTCGAAAAATAATCTTTACTAATCCATCGTTAATAAAAGAGAAACCAGCGGCCGATTCTTTAGCACATGGCTTCCTCAAACTTAATTCACTGATAGCGCATATTAATTGTTATATCCGTTGAAGCTGTAAAAACATCGATGGGTAGGAAATTTTAAGTACTTTGAGAATATGCTTTTATTTCTCTATTTAGGTCTGATAGGTCTGTTTTTCTTAAGGGTATAGAGTTGAGAAAAAATGTTTCTCTCGACTAAATTTTCATTTTGATACATACACTAATTTTATTTGATGTCATTGCTAATCCGTGATTAAAATAGTATATAATTAAAATACTTCTCTTATGTGATTAGTTTAAACAGAGTTTTTAAGAAAACATTGAAAATTTATTTAAAATTTTAATAGACCAACAGTTTGTCACGCAGCGCAGTGGTCATGCAAATAATGACATCGTTAGTACCTGGATGGAAGAAAAAAGCGGATGCTTGCCCATATCGCTATACTTCAGAATTCGATTGCAAGTCTATCCATTTTCTGTAACTAAATAGAAGCCTTAACTATAATAATAAATGATAATAAGTCACCTTATATTTTTTAATTTGCCATTATAATAATTAATTTCTACACAGTAAATCTTTTTATACGTAATTTTATGTATACTTTAAAATAATGTGTTTTTTATTTATGCTAAATCGGGTTTGCAGAAAGAAAGCAATTTTATATTTAGATATACTGAAAAAAATACTGTTATGCAATTTTAATCTTCTCATTGAGAAAGCATTCTGCTAAAGCAGTTAGCAGCGGTTTTTTTAATCCTTCTATATTTTCTAAATAAATGTCGAGAACAAATTTTTGAAAAAATTCTTCAGTTGGATAAAATAGTTGTAGCTTAAAACTTTGTAACCATAATAAATAATAGAAATTATAAAAAAAAAAGAAATAATTATATGTTTTACAGGCATTAAAAGCACTTTTCCAATAAAAAAATCGTAGTAAAAATTTGACAAGCTTTCAATTATGTAGACTCTAAAACAATCTTCGATCTAACTCGATAAATGAAATAAGAAGCGAAGATCCACGCCGAGCATATCAGTAATGCGAAGTGTGAAGGACATTGAAGTGAAAAATTGCGCTCGGCTCTTAGCATAAATAAAACACCGAATAGAGTGTTGAGGGAAAAATGCATTAGACATACACACTCAGCTGATATTACGATGCTCGTCAAGCGGCTTTTTCAGTGAATATTCTTGACACGACTAGCATATCAATGCGTTGGACGTGCCACCCAGGAGACACAAAAATGTGCAAACAGCCTTTGCACGCTATAGGGTTGTTAGGGGGTTGCATAAGCGGTGCGATGGTGACGCGCAGCCTGTACACAGGCGTCTATTGACCTGTTTACTTGAACGGACTATACTGTTACACAATCAGATGCTTGTCGCCTGTATATGATTTCCCGTTTTTTATTCGCAGAGAGAAATTCAGAAGATCAAACGTCTCGCGACGCTTGTGAGTTGATGGAGGATTGAAGCACCAGAAAACATCGAAGAACCGTGTTATTATTTTTCTGATTGGAATAAACTTTGGCTTCTTGGAAAATATGCGATATTACGAACAAATCGTTATGAATAGAATAAAAGTATATTGAAAATTAACTATCTAAAAATATATTGTAATCAAATAATATAATTTAGTAGAGTTGCCGACAAAATTAGGCAACGCAGTTTCATTTTTAATTAATGGATTATTCACATAGATCAAAATAAGTGAAAATGGTAGAAAAATATCGTCGGGATTAAAAGCGGAGGCAATTGGCATGCCGCAGCTACTACCGGTGAAAAGTCGGAATTAAAAAACTTGTTGATTTTATTTATTTTAGAGCCTTATTAGCAGTAGAAACGAAAATTATCCATTTTGATAGAAGCTTGAATAAATTGCCACAAACACTACACATAAACCTGTAAATAATCAACGTAAAACAGATGTAACTGAGCCGCTAAAAATAAATACTCAAAGAGATTAGACATCTCATCAAGACTTGAAAAAAAAAGAATTTTTTGAATTCAAAAATTGTCTATTTCTACAAATGTTTTCCCTAATTGAGCATATGGTTGTCTATTTTGTAATAAAACTAATCATCAATTATCGAAATATGCATTCTTCACTCGACAACCCTTATAATAAGTACTGCGTAACTAATATTTCGTCGTTTCTGAATAGAAATGATACAACTTAGAGTCCATATAAAAATGAAGACTACTTGGTAGAGCTCGTTTCGAAAAGGAGACCACCAGTATAGAATTTACATGATTTTATACTTTATTCTCGTATCTTTCTCAATTTCTTTTTGTTTTAAAACTTTTGTAATTGTAATAATCAAATGGTCTTCGACACATGACAGAAGACAGATAATTCGTGAGTATTTTTAATTTGTTTCAAATTGTTTATTTTCAAAAAAGATATTTCTTATACAAAACAACAGAATATATGATACAGCAGAACGGTGTTTAGAACAGCGTAACACAGTAGAATTTTTGGTGCCTGCTTTGCAAGCTATATAAGAATCTTGAAGAATACATTTCGCTTCAACAAATGCATCTTTTGCACAAGCAAAGCGAGGTCACGCAGGATCGAAATCATCTTCTCGATCGTGTATCAAACCGTAGGTATTTTTTGAAACGAAGTATACAAAGCTTAATTTTTTTATTCAAACTTCTGCGAATTCGAGCTTTGCACACTGAGTGTTAAAAATAATATATGTATATATATACATATATATAAATATATACACCTCGTGTGTAAAGTAGCTATTCTTCTATGTGTTAGTATCAGTATTATCGACATAAAAGTATCGCAGGCATTGAACTGCACCATATGCAGTGCATGCGTTTTTGCAAAAGCAACGTGCAATTCTACCTGATATTCCACTGTTATGCTTGACTGGCTGCTCGGAATCTGCGGTACCACCTGGGTTTCCGCACCACATCGTAAACCTTAGTCTGGAATGGCCCATCTCAATACCGCCCTCCGCGACGTTTAGATTCTTTGGTTTAGATATTGATCCTCGGTGTGTCAATTCCGATCGCTGTGTGGATACGATTATGTGTTACAATATAGTAATACAATTAATAAAATGATTTTGCGCACTTACACCGATCGGACGTTGCAATAAGTTTAGACGCGTAAAGTTTCAGTGAATTCTAATCACTTAGGAATCGAATTCCTTTAATCTAATTAATGATAAAAATGATTGGCTATAATTCGTAGAAAATAACATATACTTTGCCCACAAAAATATAAAACATTTTATCTAAAAATTACTATTCAGTTAGTATTTTTTAAGAATAGTTTTATTAAACAATGACATTATAAAATCAATATTAAATCATATAGTCACCGAATTATATTCTACGGGACCTCGAGTATTCGACATTAATAGCAGTTTCCACCAAATTGGCAAAAAAAACTTTTGTGCTCAACCTCATAAATAAATCAATAAGTTTTTCTTATGTTTAATATTGGACATAAAATGAACACAATGGAATCTGTTATTTTATTAATGCTCCTATAAATTACGTAGCTTCCTAAGATATTAAATAGTTTTATATCATCGTAACATTCAGAATTATGGTGCTAACATGTACGGTGCATTATACCGAGCAAATTGATATATATTTCCATTTTTAAATTTATGAACGGACTTGATATCAGTTTCATTTAAAATGGTAATATAATTACACTTAAAATAATCATAAAATAAATAAATAATCTCAAGTAGAGAAAATTTATTTCATCCTCAATATATATTTACATTTATTTTCGAAATCACTTGCTTACATATTTGTCTAGATTCCAGTCGAACAAATAATGAATAACTATATTAAATTATATAAAAAATGAAGGGCGTAGTGTATGCTTTTTGTTATATCATTCGCGCCTATTAGAATTAAAATATGAAATATAGAAAACAAATAAAATCATTGAATTCGTATAAAAAGTTCCCTTAAAACTATTTATCATGATCTTATATAATAAAAGGAAGTAATAAAAACCAAAATCAGATTCCACAAAAAGTCAAAGGTGCATTCATTTAGATTAATCAAAATTAATTACGTGATTTTCTCCGGAAATGCAGCCTTAAGTAGGCTGTGAATTTCCAGACTCTTCCTTATGCAAAAACTCACGCGGTTCTCCTATTCAACCGTACTCTGCAGAAAACAAAACGCAAAGAACCCAAGCCGCTGCATTCCAGAGGATGCCGACCCTATATAGCAACACCTCCGGCCGCACAAAGAAAAACAACATCGCTAACACCCCCAGCGCAGGAAAAGAACACAACGTGCAGCAGCATGCGAAGTGGCTTCCGGTGTCGCTTTCATCGGGGCTATATCGTCGCACTCCCTCTCTCTCCCTCTCTCCGCGTGTATAAACAGCCGCCGTCGTCGCCGGCGCTAACGTCCTTACCTAATGACGGCCGCTGGTATATGACCGATAGTTAGACACGCGAGCGCGAGGGCTAGCTGTGGACTGCATCAAAGAGACAGGGTGCGAGAGGGAGGGAGTCTACAGAGCGGCAAATGCGCCGCTCGCGCGCGCGCGTGGCTTTGTGTGCCGGCCAATAATTGAAACACGTGCGTAGGACAGGTCTTGCTATAGTATCGACGCGGGCACCACGCGTGCTGTTGCTGCCGCTGCTGCTGTTCTCTTGTGGTCCGCGCTGATGGAGACTTTTCGTGCCCCCGGCTCAAAGTTTGCGGCTCCCAATGCTTTCGAATTGGAAGTTCACCGACTCTTTACACCCGATGGTTGGGATATTCTTCTATTTTTTCAATGAATCGAGCTTGCGGTTCTTATGAAGCTTGTAGATTGTTCCAGGAAATTTTAGTCGATCGGGTGAAAGTTGATGTCGAGGTTTCGAGTTGAACGAATTTATCCAAAATAATTGGTTTAAACGTACACTTGCAATTGTCAATTAGTTATTTAAAAGATTGATGGATTTGGTATGTGCGTGGCGTTTTCTTATTAAAAGTTTAACCACAATTATTATTTAAAAACAAATAAATAACGTGTAATTGGCTTTATTTGTTAACAATATTAAACCAATCAGAATATGAATAATTATTTTTTTTATTTCATTGGTTTTTATTATGAATAATGTTGCTTTAAAATTTCCCTCCCATACATATGGAAGCTCAATGATTCAATATACAGTTTGAATAAGCGATTATCTCGATTAGAATATTTAACTAATGAAATGAATTAGAATTAACTGACCATTGAACACTGACTAATTTTTACTACATCGTGCAATAACCTTCTAAATAGATTTACCAAGATTCAATATCTTGTCATTGTACAGAGTTTGAAAGTTGTCGTACGCTTTAAATTCAAACGACTTGGTGAGGCAGCGTAAAAGAATACGGCCTGCAGTATGAGAGGAATTTCCATTTTTCTTTCGTGGCCGCTTTCCCAGGCAAAGCAATGTTATCCAGTTTTCGCTAGTCTTGCGTTGTGGTCACGAACCAATGCTTCTTATGAAATAGCAGGGTCTAGAAAGAAAATCGATGAGAAATGAACGCGAAGCGGTTATATAGACGTTCATGTTATTTTAAGGTGACTCCGGCAAAGTAGCGAAACCCTATGAGTAAGAAGAAAGAAAAATACCTACTAAAATTGAGAATCTTCATTTTTTTTATTGGTATTTTTTCAAGTAGGGTCACCAGGTGAACTATAAAAAACAAATTTTTTGAAATCTAATTAGCATGGACTTTTGTGCAGAGAAGAGAATTTTTCATGGCCATTTCATGAAAATCGATAATTTTTTCATAAAATCACCTAGCGTATAACGAATTTATCAAGCCACCAGCAAAATTTTAATTCATATCATAAAAACCGAAAATCATGCTTTTTATACGCGCATAGGTATCACATGTAATGCGGTTACTTTTTTGTATTATAACATATCATAGGTCCATATATGTTTATAATAAATGATATAAATGAAAATTTAGCAACAAAAAAGCAAGATTCTACTTATTAGAAGAAGACGGAAGTTTAAAGCTCCTGTCTGTCTTTTTTACGGGCACCGAATATACATTCCCATATTAGCATCCGCTACCTCGGAATATGAATTGACAATAAATGGAGCTTCAAGGATCACATAAAGAGGCTGCAAAGGCAGAAGGTGCAGTATACAGAAACTGTCTTAATTAAATTTGTATTACTATTTACAAAGCTTTCTCTAGTAGGAATAAAACACGCTTAAGAGAGATATATCAAGTTCAAAACAATTTTAATGATCTTGACTTAAATCTTGCATCCAGCAAATCAATACTTTTGTATTTTAATAACGAAAATATTCTACTTGGAAATACTAAAATTGAAGTCGACAACTGTATTATCAAATCGAGAGTAATTACAGGACTAATCTTCGACTACAAGCTATCCATCATTTCAGAGCTTGATCTAATGCTACAATATACAAACAAAAATTTAGACCCAGTTTATCCAAAGTTGTGACTCTTTCTAAATTTTAGCATTGTCTTAACTTGCGGGCCCAGAAACTTATTGAAATAAATAATTTATTACGGCTAAAAACGACTATAAACTCACAAATTTATGAATTTCAAGCAGTTTTTGAGCTTAAAAAATTATAAAACGATCATAGCTTGTTAACGATCACAATTTGTGTAATATTTGTAATCATACAAAACAGACAATTTTCAACCGTGTAAAAATCTATTTCGAAAACTTTAATTAACACTTTTTCAAAACTTATTTAATCTATAATTTTTAACATATAATTCACTAAATGTTCATTATTTTATTGTTAAAAAAAATTGTTTGTATTATTTATCAATTAAATTTTGTTCTAATAACAGTAGCCTAGGAAAATGGGCATAATAAAATATTTGAAACGTCTGCAAAATGAAAAACCGGTGTTTTATTCCATCCCGACACCTATACGACTTGGCAGCTCTATGAAGGCTAATACACAAATGGGGATTTCTAATATAATAAAATAGTAAGAATGTTTCTGGGTTGAAAAAAAATGAAAATGATGTATTTGATGAAAAAAATATCACCTTAAAACGTTTTCATGTTTATTTCATCGATAATTTAACTGGATCGGGCTGGGCCAAAAGGTGAATTTTCATAGCGTCGATTGAAGGTCGCGTGGACAGAATCTCACGTGCCATATCGCATGGATAATATATCAGAATATATTGTTACATATTTATGTGGATCGAACGCCCAGAAGCGACCTTTAACAATGTCAGCGCGACAATGATGCCTCTAGCTTATATAGTTGTCGATGAGCCTTACCTTCTTTTTTCTCAACTTGATCACACCTTCGATCAAAATGATACTTTTTCACCTTTTATAAATATGATCGTGCGAGCACGGCACAAAGTAAACGGATGCTCATGTTCCATCACGACAATGAGGTGAACTGAAAGGGAATGACAGAGAGAAAAAGAGAGAGCGAGTGAAAGAGAAAAAGAGAGAAAGTGCGAACGAAAAGAAAAGCGGGGAGGAAAAGAAAGAGGGAGATTGACTGACGCTCATCGATCTCCGGATTGATTAGTCATGATTGATGAATCGTGTTGTCATCGTACGTGCCTGTACAGACCTATTAGGTCTCCAGATAAACTTCGACGCCTCCGCGTACCATCGAATGCGATGTTAGTTATTGTGACGCTCGAAAATACTATCCATTTAATTAGACAAATTGATAGATAAATAAGCGGAGAATTATGAAAAAATATATTTTTCGCATATGAATTTTGCAAGTTCTTGTTCGATGTTTGCGTGTTTCTTTATTATACAAAATTTTTTAAACTAAACAAATTTATTTCAACGAAAATCCTATAAATATAATTTTATGGTAATATGGTATTTATTTGTTTGGTTGGAAATATTTCGGAACAGCTGGATATCAACAACAGTATTTTCCGAAAATAATGCAAACATAATTTTTAACTTTATGGTTCTTATTGCGAAAGCATTATATATCTGAAAAAAATGAAATTTATCTAACTGCAATTTCCTATTATAAAAGGGAGATAGCTATTTATTATCGAATTGAAGCTTAGAGCCAACATCAGAGTAATATTAAAAAAATTTATTGGCTAATACAGTAGGTAAGATAGGGTAGTGTCTACATGCACACGTTGCGCGCTAGTATCTATAAAAAAAGATTAGAAACTGTAGAGGAACGTTCATTTTACAAAGGCTGGAGCAAATATTCTTTATTTCAGAAGAATGGCTAGTTCTTGATCAACCTACTTTTTATTTATTTTACTATTAAAATTTAATTATTTTATTTAATTGATTAATCTATTTATTCGCTTATAACATTTAAATTCGCTTTCAGAGTTACATATAAAAATATTCATTTTTCATTTGAATAAAATTACAAATTAAAATATGTATTTAATTAGCCGTGGTAATAATAATGCAATACAAAATGCAAATGATATTTTTACCAACGAATGTCAAGAAGTTGGTATAGGATTAATTTCCGCGTTTATGGTCGGGTGTAAAACTATTGTCATGCATTCATTTCAAATGTAATTAAGTGAAAATTCGTATTCTTCAATTCAAATCATCAATTTTATATTACAACATTAAATAATGCTTAACTCTTCATTTTTAATATAAATATAATTAAATACTATCATTACACTAAGAAGGAGAGTGGATAACGACTGGGAAATAGATTTCAGCGGGCATTTCAATCGATTTCTGGTATGTAGAAATTAAGCTCAGTGTTCCTAATTCTATCTCACAGGCCCTTTTTCTTGATATATGGGCAGTTTAATCTCAAATATCCTCTACTTATTTCGTTAAAAATTGATATCTCTTCTATTGACTGTCACATGCAAGTATGTATGGTACAAAACCGAGCGAAAAAGATTATAAAAATAGACCATAAAAGCTAAATTTAAGCTCTGATTCATTAAAAAATAAAATATTGATTTTTCAGGAAATTACGAGCACTCAAAGATAGTGTAAGAAAATTGTTAAAAATACGATCCATTAATCGCTTAAGGAGGTTCTACCGGTACGTCATTAGTCAAAATGAGCGCACTTGTTATTTATAGTTTATTCGCCAGGTATATGGCCGTAAAGAAGTTGTAATATATATGAACTTACACGAAATACCGACTATTCATTCAAATTGTACAATTTTATTTGGTCTTATTATCAATTAAAAGTTCTATACAGACGCTAATTTGACTCATTTTTTGAGGTCTGCTTCCACCAATAATATTTCTGAAGGGTGGTACATTTTCGTCATGATTTCATTATCTACTACAATAAATATGAATAGAGTCTCAATGTTTAATGCTTTATAATACACAAATAAGTACAAAGAAATCGTAACTTCCCATAAGAGCCCATGTTAATCAGCAAAAAACGAAGACATTAATATCTTAATTTCTATCCCACCTAGCCTTCTGAAAATTTATATGAGTGTTTTTGAGATATTTACAAACCTATATACGAAATTTCACATGTATCTTAATTTTAATTCTATTATCGATAGAACCTCCTTAAAATGTAGACAAAGTTTTAACCATTTTAAGTCAACAAAAACTTCAGGCAGTTTTCACATTAATCGTAAAGAATAATTTATCAATTTCTTTGTAACATGAACTCAAGTCGGTAGATATATATAGGAAAAAGTTGGAGAAAGTAATTAATACCAGATTAGGAAATACTTAATATATACATCTGTCAAATCTGTAACATATGGGGTGTCTCTAGGGCTCATATGAATATAAAATTTTGACCCGCAGACTAGGACACTCGCTCATATACCGTTCGAATATTTTAACAGCGACGCGTAAACTTCTCGCAAGTATACATGAGATTTTATCTTGACACTTCTTTTCACTAAGAAAAAGATATGGTAGCCATACCTACATAAGTACAATAAAATATAGTATTATTTGACTATGGTTTTATTTTATAGTAATATACGCAGAGAAGAGTGTGGTAAAGATGCCTATAAAATATGCTATTGTATATATATAAATTCACTATAAAATGTGTGCTTAGGAAGATTGCTTACTATAATTTGTCCTATCATAATGTCAGAAAAAAGAAAACGCGCTCAAAAGATGGTCAAACAATTTTAGACCATTTTTTTATACATATTTATATAGCAAAAGAAATCAGAAACAGCTTTTCCAACCTCTACAACGGTTCTCAACTAATCTCAACTACAAAGGATATGAAACAAAAATCCCGTGAGTTAAAACCTTTCTTAGCGATTCGTCGAGTTAGGACTTCTCTTAGCGAAAACTTGAGTTAGAACCTTTTAGCACTTCGCCGAATTAAAATCTTTATTATAGAGCTCCGCCCAGTTAGATCCTTTTTTCTCCCAGACGATGATATGAACATCAATATTCGATTGCACCATACAATATAACAATATAGTAACCACCACCAACACGTTTTTTCTCAGTGTAGTAACTTTCTCGCACTCCTTGTTACATAAGCAAAAATAATTTTTTCTGATTATGCTCAACGATATAATATGACATTGTTACTGTAATTTTTTAAAAATCAGAGCTAATAGTTCAAGTTAACTAAGGGACAACTCACGTGTAAAGTTTAAGCGATCAAGAATGTGCAGTTTAAAAATGACGTGCCATTTGCGTAGAGATTATCAGTCTTTTACACCTCATTGCTTTTGTCACTCGTTTTTTTTTATTCCTGTCGAACGTTGACAAAAGTTCACAAATAAGATTTGAACGGATGCGCAAAAGGAAACTTCCCTTCTCATTCTGTGAAACTTCGGTGAAAATGTAAAACTGTCGGTCTCACGGGAGAAACAGGTTAAAAACTTAGAGGTAAGTTTTCTTCTGGGTGAAGTAGTTCGATCGGCGACGCAACGATTTTAGCGCTACGCGCTAGACAGATATAGTTTTTTTTCTTCCTCCTAAAAAAAACTTTGTGATAGTAACAATTCGTATAAATTTAAGTTTTGTTAAAAACATGTTAGAAATGTGTGCGTGTGTTTGTGTGAGTCGGTAAGACAGTACTCATATGAGGACCGTCTATAGTCTCTTGCGCTGCACGCCGCCATTGTCTACCATACAAACATCCCTCAGGTTATTGGTTTTCGCGGCAACGCCTGCGACACCCGCTTTCTAGTACCGACATTCCGGTAAAAAATCACGGAACAGTCCCCATAAGTGAAAAAAGTCCTGATAAGTATCATTCCACAAATTAAAAATGTCCGCATAAGTTGTCTCTAACATACCTGTGTCATGTGTGTGCACTGAGAAAAAGAAATTGTTGTGAGCAACGTAGATGTACCTATGATAGGATGAATCATGTTGGTATTGTAACTGTTACCATATATATATGTATGATAGTTGATCACAATCGACTGCGCTCGCGTGTGTAATAGTTGTTAGATTCTCGCGTTTGTTTATACTGAATTGCCAGTGCTAAACCTACACTGTTAAAAATTTGGAACCAGATCTTCACACATGTATATGTGAAGTAGTTTTACACAAATGCCCATATTCTAAATTTGAAAACATAAAATATGCGCATTTTCAAACATTCTTTTGAATTTAATATATGTACATTAAAACTCTTTTAAAACACGCATTTTAAAATTAAAATGCGTGTATTAATCATTCCTCCACTCGAGTAATATGTAATTTAAAATAAATATATTAAATTTGTCTTAAGTGTAAAAACATTTTCATTCACATTTATTAAAATTAATAACGGTATTGTGAATTTTGATTTCAAAATATTCTTTTAAAATTAACAATCAGTTTGAAAGATCAATTCAAAAATGTGGGAATTCTGAACTAAAATACCATATTTGTGAATGCAAATTCAAAATGTTCATTAAAAGTTTCTTAAAATTAATAACATTTTTAACAGTAAAAATTAATTTTTTTATCAAACCAGTAAAAAGCGAGAAATTCAAGTGTTGTACACTTATTATTAATAACTTTACGAATATCATTACCTTATTCAATGCGCAATACGGTAACTGTTACAATATCAGTTTTATTATTACTGTACACGTCTTATTGTTCGTAACGGATTAGCTTAATTGTTAACGTACGTATGATTGCTGTTAATCAACAATAAGTATGTTAACAGTTATAATATATTTTAAATACGACCATATCCTTTCTTTTGGTTTTTTATGAAAGGATTAACAACACTAATTTAGTCGAAAAATATCATTTATCGACAACTTAAAATTGAAACTTTAAAAAGGCCAATGTAATATGTAATTATAAGAATGATATGTCATAAAATTTCTCACTTATTATATACATTTAATTTCGATAAAAAAATTAAATGATAAAAAAAAAAATGATTTTTTGTTCTGACAACTATCGAGTATTTCAGTATTTGACATTCATTTTTGTGTATTTTCTTTCAATTTGTAATTACCCGCTCTATGCCTTAACCCATTAAGGGGGTTGTCGCGATATTTAAATGGGTTTACTATTTAATTGTAATGTCATAAATTATTGAGATATAATAATGTAAGTACACACTTATATGAAA
>JAPYZP010001734.1:0-18025 GCA_030522985.1 Torymus sinensis | reverse complement strand
GAGAGTGATTCGTTACAATCGATATCTGAAATATAAAATGTCTACGTGACTCCGCAAAGATCGCGTATATATCTGTCGCCGTTGCATAATGCTCTAAGGGCTCAACGGTTTTTCTCTTATCTGCATCGGCCGCGTTCGCACCTTCAAGGTCGTCGCGCCGTGCGTACAGCGCACATAAGTAGGCACTCGCGCGCGTTCTTTCTCTCTCATTACGCGTGCAGTCGCGCTCTCTTTCTCCCTCCCCCTCCTCTCTCTCTCCGTTCGCTTTTAATGAGGTATAATTCGAGACACACACATATATGTATAACGCAACACGCCGGCGCTCGAGGAAATCGCAAATTACGCTATAGCACGTCCGCGCGTTACTCCTTTTTTTCGCCTACATATGCCATATATACCTTACCTCGGCATCGGCGCAAAGTCTCGGTTTTCGCTTCGTCTCGGTTTTAATGAGCGAGCGTGTGTGCGTATATATACACACATAGCATGGCAAAGCGGAGGAGGAAATTCCATTGATCGCGCGCGCACACGCGGCTCGCTCTGTTGACTTTCGGTCTGTATACGCTATTGTGAGAGAGAGAGAGAGCGCGGGGGGGTTTGTTTTCCTTTCCTCGACTGAATGGCCGACGCGATGTTTGCCCGGGCAATTTTTCTCATTTTGATTTAGCGCTGCGGCGAGTTCTCTCTCTCTCTCTCTCTCTCTCTCTCTTAATTCTTAATCAATGCGAATGGACGCGTTTTACGGCGAGATTCAGCGAGATCAAAGCGAGCAGTCACGCGCTTGCGGGGGGAGCGAAAGTGTGTACATACAGACCTTTCGGGTTCGGAGATGCTAAATAAATATAGAACCTGCTGTAAAAATCCTTAGTTTTGGGGAATTCTCAAGATGAAAATTTTACGGTGCCACTTTTTGCGGGTGTACATAGCTTTCTACTCGAGTTAAATTTTTAATATGCACCTTCATAAGCTATCGCGTGCATTCTCTTATACATATATTACATAATAAATTTTTCTGACACTTTCGAACATTATATATATTCCTTTATGCTGACGGGCGGTTTTATAGGTTTTCAAATATATAAGTGTCAAACTTTTTGCGAAAATCTACTCCCTATAAATTGTACGAATAATTTATGAGTCGTAAAGGTGTGGAGTGAAATTTCGGAAATTTCGCGTATTTATTATTTTCTTATTATACGGTCCAGTCATTAATTTAATCTTGTTTCCTTCGCAATTTAAAACAATATTAAAATAAAAAAGATTTTCTCAACCATAAGTATAGCTGATACATATTCCTGCCATATCTCTGTGAATTTAGCAGGAACGAATGTATTTCTCGAATCCGCTCGCAAGTACCCGTATAATGCCCATATCGAAACAACCTTCTCCGGCAATAATATCGCACGAAAGCTTTAAAAGCAGTGATTCGCCGACGTCCGTGGCGCACTACACGACTAGCGCACGACACCGTTCTCGAATATCCGGCGAGCCGACGAGTCAATACTATGCCTTTATCCCCGCCCCGCGCCGTCCAGGCTATTGCATCGCTCAGTCGCGCACATACACACACACGTAGATTCAACGCTTCGCCTTTGCGCGACTAAAAGCGAGTGCCGAGGACTCTACATAGGTACTCCGAAAAGGACGCTCGCGCCGGGTGTCCCAGAGGGCTCGTGTCCGTCCGCGCGCAAAAGCACCGCAGTAGCGCTGCTCTCGCGTATTGTGGGCGCGCGCGAGCATACAGCACTCGATTCGCGCGCACGTGCGTAGATATATACGCGCGCGAGTGGCTCGAGCGAACAAAGAGAGTCCCTATAGAACGCGAGTCGAGCGCCGCCGCGACTTTCAAGGTCGCTGAGCCGCGGCTACGAGGTGGGCATGCCTACACCCCCGACACCGCGGCTGTGTGCCGGGAGGGGCTTGTGTTTCGAATGGGTTTGTGCGTGTGCGCGCGGCTGTCGAAAAGTCGCAAGGGATATTCTGTGACCGCTGCCGCCGCCGTGCGAAATTTTAGGCAGTCGACGCTGTGCAGTGCTCTTTTCGGCTTATGGATTCTATAGTACGTGTGGTATTTTTTTTCAACAATGTAATAATACTTATGTTCATAAATCTTACTTTTTTGTTTTTAGATAATTTTATGTCTGCTGTAAGAGCATTCTCTCGAATAGTTCGCTTTATACAGCAGATATACCAATTTTATAAACAGCTTTTAACCATGAGAAAAATTCTCCGCAATAGGAGAATGACCTTGCCTTAGTATAATTATTTTAAAATGTTCGGCTTATCCTGCCTCCGTCGTATAGGTATCGAAAAAGTCAATTTTGCAGATTACCATCTCTCGGAGAAATAGTATAATCATAGAAAGAAACTACTTTGTACGTCTCTCTCCTCGGAAAATCCCCAGCCGCCGATCCTCCTAATACACACAATTCCACCCCTTGAAATTCCAGCTAAAGCCAGTATCATCCCACCGCTCATTCCTCGATATCATCTTGACGGCCGAGAGGACTTTATCCTCGTCCGAGGAAACTCAGGGCCGCCCACGCGATCGCCTTTTCTTCTGCCTCGGGAAAATAGTCGCCCGGGACGCGGGATTAGGTGAGTGGACTGCCGCTGCTGCTACTGTAGAGAGAGAGAGATAACCGTCTTCGATTTGGGCTACCGTGATTGCCAAGAATTTACGGCGCGTGCTTCTCGGGAAAAAGCAGTGTGCGCACCTCCCCCCCCTCTCGTGTGCCACTTGGCATCGGAAATGTGTGCGAGAGGAAATAAAGTGATTCTTTCAATCGGTAGATGTATGTACACTTGGCTGCAGTCATTTACAGCACAGAAAACAAGCATGTTCAGTCTTCTCAAACTCAAATACAAAGCTGGATAAATCAATGCGGAATTTGAAAATTTTTGAACAGAGTATATTTTAAATACACGATTGTAAAGTGCATCGATATCGAGGCCGCCACATACGCCTCGGGCTAAAAAACCGCTGGCGCTTGTTCATCTTCTCCGAGCGCACGGAGAGACCTTCACACGAGGCATCATGCACTCCGGCGGCAAAGTAGCGGCAGCTCGTTCAAGGCTCCTCTCACGCGAGAGCCTCTTCACGCGCATATAATGCTTCTCTCTCGCTCCCACTCCCACTCCCGCGCGCGCTTTCTTATATTATGCGTGAAAAGTAGCGCGTATATAGTACGCGTACAGCGACGCCGGCAGCCCGCATGGCGCGCGTCTTGTACACGGCGAGGAGCTCTGTGCAGCAGCTCTCGATCGCCCGGAGCTCTTCTCTCGGAGAGAACGAGAGCTCTCGCGTTCATACGGGACCGCGGCTGCGCAACGCGATGATCCCGATTATGGCACGTCCGAGCTTTCCTTTTTCATCGCGCGCGCGCACGCGTCAAGAGAGCAATTTTCCATCGCGGCTTTCTTTTTCCTTCCTTTCTTTCGATTGCGCTTAGATATACTTGTGGGATCGAAAAATTCGAGCCCGGCGATGATGAGTTTCCGGCAGACGTGTATATGAATTACGCGAGCGGGTTGGGCGCGCACAGTGAATCACGGCGCTGTAATTGGATTGTCGATTAAGGATGACGCGTGTCGTCCCGTGCTGAGCTTTTTCCAGTCGCCCGTACACGAGTTTAGAACTGACTGTTATTGATGGACGGTTTTTTTTTTCTTTTTTCATTCTCGTGTATTTTGCGGCTCGTTTGTACCGCGGGGCGCGCGATATGCTGGCAGTTCATTGTTCGCGGGACGATGCATCGAGGTATTCTGTCGAATCGCGTGCGGGGTGGAATAAATTTTTGAAATTTTTATGACGCTCGTCCGCGCCGCGCAAGGCATGATCGCGATGGGCGCGCGCAGGCTTTAAAAGGGCTTTGAAGCGTGGTGTAACGGGACTGGATAAAATTTGAATATTGAGCTCCCACAAATTGGATGGTTAAAGTAGGTTTTTACAAGAGGGCTCTTTCGGATCGGCAATACCATGTCGGGTGTAATGTTTATTCATGTAAATCCGTTTTCAAATGGGGGAAAATAACTTTTGCAGTGATATATTTTAGTATGCATTTGCAAAGGATTTTTTGATAAATATAAACTTCAAACGGACGTGCGTCGCAGTAAAGTTGAAAAATAATTGTGCATTGTTTGAGCTTTTCCAACTGTAATATAAACATAGTTATATACCACTTAATTTATTTTTAGTATTAATGTTGCATGTAATAACTGTCAATCAGACAATGTTTAACTTTTACCAATAAGTTTGAAAAAAATCTAGCTGAAAAAAACAAGTATTTCTTCGAGTGAATGAGAAGAATGTACACCTTACTCATCTTCACGTAAGTGTACGCTTATTTTCTAAGAATCCAGAGTTCAATTGCAAAGAAAATAATACTGTATTTAACTCTCGAATGGTTTTGCGAGAAAAAGTTAATGGATTATAAATCGATTCCTCAAAGAATTTCTCATAAACTTGGTAAAGAAGATTTATCATAGTTGAAGAAGAAAAAAACCCAGCAATAGTACTTATTTTTATTTACGCATAAATGAATTTTGTACGCAGATAACTTTCAATCGACGATATTTCTTTGAAACTCGAATGCTCTCTATTTACTCGAATTCATTTGAAAGATGCTCTCCAGCACAGCTCAAAGGTTTGAAGGAACGGAGGCGGAAATCGAAGAGCAAATAATAACATAGGTGCAGAGAGAGAGAGAGAATAAAAGAAATTCCTTCTGCATTACAGATCGCCTACGCATTACACAAAACACGCGTCTGCGTCCCTTCTCTCCTTCTGTCGATCAACAAAGACGCGGAAACGATCGCGCACGCGCCTGCTCGCCTGCCTATAGTATACGCGAAGGTCGAGGATTTTCCCTCCCTCCTCCGCACCATCGCATCTCAATTCACGCACACACATGCACACACATGTCGAGCCGCTAGCCGTTCATCCGCGTATACGCCGCGGCCTCCTTCGCGAGGGGGGACTGAGGATTTCTATTTTCCTAATAAGCTTTCTCTCTTTCTCCCTCAATCTCTCTCTCTCTCTCTCTCTCTGGCGCGTCCGAGAGAACCGGAAAAGCCTCGCGCTGGCGTTTGACTCCGTGCGCGGGGGCGACGATCGAGATTACGACTATGAAGCGAGGAGACGAAAGTGCGCGCGCGCTGGGAGCCCAGAGAGCGCATAAGCCTCGAATTTACGGTTTTAAGCCAAGGGGAAAGGGCGGGGGGAGGAAGGATATCAAACGGATTTGGCGCGGGTCGCATGGCATTTGCATCGATTATTTCGAAAGTATACGAGCGCGACGTCGTCGCGCTTCCCTACACTCTTTTCTCTCTTTTTCTCTTTCCTTGTTTATGCCTTTTTATTTCGGGCGCTTCGCTTTTTGAAAATGGACTTTTCGAGTCGCCGCGAGAATGAGACAGAGAATGAGGGTGGGGAGACATTCATGTTTATGGGATGGCTTCATTACTATACGCGCGAGCGCGCGACACACTTTATGTTTTTACGGGCGCAAAGAGCGTTATGGAAATTTCGGTTTTAGACGCGCGCCATGCGTGATGCGGTATGTCGCGCGCGGGAACTTAATAAATTTCGGGAGGATGGCATCGTAAAAAATTGTTTATTATAGCCGCGGTTGCGTTTGGATTTTGATAAAGTAACACACCGCAGCGTATTTTATTTCCGGACCACGTGAACCGTGATGGCGATAAATAAAGACATTGACGTTGTTAAATGACGCTCTGCAGTGTGTATAATATATAGTTTTTTCATCATTTTCCATGATAGCCGCAGTGTATAAAACTTTTTATTACAGCGTAATTAAAAAAGAGGATTTTAATCTCGATTTTAATATACACAAAGTGGAGTAAAAAAGATAGTTTATTTTTTGTTTGTTCACGGTAACCATAATGACATTTTCAATTCCGTACAACAGTATTACATTAACTGATTAAACTATATAGATGCAATGTCCAATAAGATAAAAGTTACTCAACACCTTTCGCAACAAGGTAGAAAACTAGTTGACGCCATCGGTCAATATTTTATTTCGCCGAATCGGCCAAATTCTTCAAAACTCCGGGTCTCGGAATTGCATAAGCCATTCATCCACGTGAGCCAATGGCGCGCGATCTCTCTTTCTGAATAGCTACATATACATATACGTACAAACGCGAGACCGTTCCACTTCAGCAGAAACTTTCCAAAAGGACAATCAGCGCTCGCGCGCGCAGGCCAAAGGAAAAAGGAGATATATCCTCGAGGATCCGCGAAATCTCTCGCGCACACAAAGATCTTCAGCTCTTGCGCGCATCGATTCCTCGCCGATGTTCATCTAATGCCCTCTCTCCGCACTGGGCGTCTGTCCAAAAAATCCCCACCTAGATATATACACGAGCGTCTACTCGTATACGTGTGCAGGCGAGCGATTGTTCCACGACGACGAAACGCGAGGGCAAGAGGGAGGAGAGAGAGAGAGAGAGAGGGAGAGGAAGATAAGGGTCAATGGACCCGGAGCACGTAAATGCAAGCCGTCGAAGGCTTTCTCAGCCGCGCGAGCGAGCGAGCGAGAGGGCAGCGTTGCTGTAGCACGGGTTTTATTTTTAGTGAACCGGAAGGAGCGTCGATATTGATGCATGCTATACGACAACGGCGCTGTGACGAGAGAACGCGAGCGAGAATTGTCGCTCTGTGTGTCGTAATCGACCGAGTTTTAATTCGCCTTTTCGGGCTTCCGTGTTTACGTTAGGAGGTGAGCATCGCGTGATGCCAGAGTCCCGGTGGTCCGCTCTTCTCTGTTATATACACACACACTGAGCAGCTTTTGTGCGAGGGCAAATATTTTTCTTGCTTTTCATCGCTGCTGCGAGCATGTTTCCTGGCTATATACGCGTGTACTTTCGGTCGCCTTGTTGTTGCGACACTCTATAAAGTCTAGCGATGCCTCAAGTATGCGGACTTCCTTTATAGTTACTCATTACAGACGATGTATACTTTTAAATAGAACATTGGGCTTTTCACTGGACTTGTAAGTATTTTTTAAAATCTACTTAGTTTTTACCTCAAACATTTCATACCTCTATAAAAAGAGTCGGTTCTCTTCCATATCTTTTCTACTTTACCTGAACTCTGACTCTTCTTTTACCAACCACGTGAACGGATTAAAGTCGTAACTTTATACTTTGCGGCACAGACAATGTAATTTTTAAGTTTATATGCGCATTAAATAAAATGTTGGGACGAGGCAACCGCGTCGTTGTTTGGTTAATCCTCAACATTGTACTCGCATTATCGGACTCTTCCATCCAGCTTAATCCGGTTCACGAAAACAAAAAGTATAATTTCTCGCGGCAAAATCATAAAAATAACAGTTTGTTTATCCAATCGTTGCTAAATTCCCCGTGGCAAATCCTCTTTTTCACACGCCACTATACGTATATATACTCGTCGATACTCCGCGCACGTTAACACACACACACACGGGGCTCGGCACTGCACTTTACCGGGAATCCGAAAACCCTCGAATTTTATTGTTTCGCGATCGAGCGAGATTGCCAAAGTGGAGTAAAAAAAGAAAAAAACACCAACAGGCGCGCAGGTACTCGGCGGCTGCACTTTAACCCGCCCGGGGCGTTTCTCACGTCGTCGACTTCTTAAATCTCGCCCCCCCCCCTCTCTCTCTGGCGGCTCCACTTCGAAAACTCGCTTCAGTCCGGCCGGCCGGCAGACCGGCTGTAATTTCGCGAAGCGCATATCGTCGATCGATCGATAAGAGCGTCGCGCGTGGCATTACACGAGTCCGGTCTGTTAATCGGCGACAAATTCGTTCCCACGCCAGGAGAGCTCGGCGAGTATTCTTTCCTGCTACCGAAGGAGTAAGTATATAACGGAGGAAAAAAATTTGCTCGAAAGCGTATATATATATATAGACATAAAGGTATAAGAGCGGGAAAGCAGCGACAGTCTACTACTCCCCCGCAAAAAGATGAGAAAGACGAGAAGGAGTAGGAGAAGCCAGGGTATCTCGAATTTCTCGAGGTTGGCTCGCTCGCCGTGGCGGCAGCAGCAGCATCGAGCGGTCTTCGATCCCTTCGAAATCCGAGGGTCTCTGCGGCCGCCATAGCGCAGCTCTCTCTCTCTCTCTTTCGAGTAGAAGCAGTGCCTTTTCTTCCTGTCGAGCGGTACTTTCCACTACGGTTTATGTTTTATTACGAGGGAGAGAACGAGAGAGCGATAGGCTCTCTCTCTCTCTTGCGGACGAGAGAAAGGGCAATGAAAACGAGAAGGTATAGCGCGGAGAGCGAGCGAAAGATGGAGGAGAGGCAGAGAGAAACAAGTCCCGGGGACGAATGCAGGATACGCGAGGCTAAGATTTTACGAGCCCGCCCTCGTAACGTGCCACTTTATGCGACTGCTGCTGTTGCTGCTCTCCCTCTCCCTCTCTTCCAATCCTTCCGTCTTTATAGTTGCCTGTTTAAAATGTTAGTTGTGAATCTTGCTCTTCGCCTTCGAAAATTCTTACTCCAAACCTTTCGAATAAGTTACGGCGCGATTGTTGCCTGCCGTATATATTCGCTTATTATTTATTTTCTTTCGCGAGATATTTTTTTATCCGACACAATTCTTACAGCTTCGCGAGACGAAATTATTTTCAGGGCCGAAATAAATTACCGACTTTTACCACCTACATCCCTCGCGCTCTATAAGTGTCTTTCTCTCTCCCTATAATTTATCGGATAAAAAACCTTTTGTAAGGATTACAAGAAATATGCTCGCGAATCATAAAGAAAGAAAATAGTTATATTAATTTTCCTCGCGGGCTAAAAAACCGGTATACGTCGTCAGAGATACCAATTAAATAAATGTAAATTATTTCGTACGAATACGTTGCCGAATAGAATGAATTTCGGCACTATTTTGACAGAATTTCGGCAACAGGCAAAGCGAAAATGCATGCAGAGAGCAGGAAGAGCGCGGCGTGTCTCTTTGTTATTATTTTGTGGAGAGAGGAGAAACACGCTGTCAAAATTTAAATTCTATCAAAATTCACGTTGCTTAATATTAACATAACATAATATTTGCACATTAATTATTGAATAATAGCATGTAACATTAAAGGTTTTAAAAAAACTAAAAATTATTTGGTATGCTAACCGATGTACATGAAATTAAGATTCCAAATACGTAATTTTGATTACGTTTAATTTGAATGCAAGACCAAGCTTTGTTTCACTGTGAACATTTTTATTGTGTGTTCGAGGCACGAGGCCGATTGGAATCATAATTTCAACGCATTGTCTATATTATATTTAATCAGGTTCAAGTTAAAAATGTAATTTTATCGTACAATAAATCAATGTAATTTCGGAGTAAGTATATAAATACGATTTTCAATATTACCTTGCTTGCATATTCTATACTTTTTATAATCTAGCAATATTACACGCCATATTTACCAAGCCTTTCTAAAAAACGCATGTATTCGATGAAATATACATAAAATTAGTTGGATCGTTAAATTTTCAGAAATAAATAACAGAAAATATAAGTCCGGTTCATTTATGTTAATTGTGCAAAAGTTTTACGACTAAATATATCGGTTTTTTTCATTCACAATTCGCGCGAATAATTGAAGCCTTCTTCTACTTGTGAGAGTTGCAAGTATAAAATATTTTTAACATCCAATATGAGGCGTTATGCACATTTAAAGGTCCATAAAATTTGAAAAAATGCATTGCTTTCTTGAAGAGAAAGTTCCAGTTATACCGTTGTAAATATGATTTTCGTGGTTAAGGCGTAAGCGAAATTTCTTCAAAATTACAAAATCACGACCATGTATGATAGTTAATGTTTTTCAAAGTGTCGCAAGATATATTTAATTTTTAATATAATAAAAATGTATCATATATATGCTAATATATGTAATACTTTATTGCGTATGATTCAAAAATTTTATAGATGATCTTAGAGACTTGAGAAACAAATGCCCGGCTGCAATAAATTGTGAACTGTATAGGATGACACTTAAATTTTTTATTACACCTATCAATTTGAAGGGAAAGAGAACCGCAAAAATACAAGAATATTTATTACACCTTTGAAATCATTCGCGTTTTGGCCAAATCTGTTTGTGTGTAGCAATTAATTGACAGCAATGTATGTCAATGCCTTTATTAAAAAAAAAAAGAGTGACTGATACCATCATTAAAATCTTTCTTTGAACTTGTACGATATATAATGACAGAAAACTATGCGAGGTGGTATTTTAATTATACGTTTCTCTCATACGTTAAGTGACTTACAAGAATTTATTAGTAATACATATACGTATGTGAGAAATGCGAAGGCACGTGAGCAAAAGAATAAAGAAGAAGATTCAATAATTTTTCTTTTTCAAGATGCATGCAACGTGCAATTTTTCCCTTTAGCGCACTACTTTGGCTCGCTATTTATGAGCCTGTAAATCAGGCAAAAGTCGAATCAGATGGTAACAAAGGGCATTAATAAAATTAAAACCGCTCTTATCGCGCCAATAAAACTCGGGCGCGCAAAACAAGCGCGAGCGACAGAGAGAGAGAGAGAAGCGGGGCTGCCGCAGCAGTGCGCGTTAAGGCCGATTAATAACGATCGCGAGTGTGAGAGGTTGAGCGAGTACCTCTCGCGAAATCATACCCGGCCATCGATTCTCTCCGCTAAAAATCCTTTATCTTCTCCTCCCTCTCTCTCCTTCGTACGCCGTGGAGTCGCGTCTTACATGCAGCGCACACACACGCACTTCCACTCCCACATCCTGCCGACGGCGGGCGGCCTCCTCTCCTTTATCATCGCGTCGCTTCCCCCGGCCGCCATTATTATTTTCCATCTCCCTCCGCGTTTTCTGGTCCGCTGCCCGTATAGTTGGCGCGAGCGAGCGAGCGAGCGAGCACGGGGCGATCGTAAGTCTTCGAAAGGGCTAACGAGAGTAGCGCCAAGCGCGATCGATTCGACGTAGACGGCGCGGGCGACTTACCCCTCATGCTTGTCTTATGCGCCTAAGAATCCGATTACGCGTCGCTCTCCTCCCCCTCGCGCTTTAATTCCTCGCGCGCCGGACAGCAGCAGCAGCAGCAGCAGCAGCAGCAGCGTCCGATTTTCCCAGTCCCTTCGCCTGGCAGAGCTTATATACACATTCTCTCCCTCCCTTTCTTTATCTATAGGAGGAGGAAGGCAAAACCTTGTAGATCCAGCGGCTACACGAGAGAGACGCCGCCGCGCGTAGGCGACTGACCGGAGCAACAGCGGAAGAACTCGATGACCGTTCGTCATGTCTTTGGCCTGCGCACACGGGTTGAAGAGTCGCTGCTCGCAAGTGCGCATTCCAGCGCGAAGTTAACCTTATATTGGCAGAGAGGGGGGAGAAGCGTAATACCGAGAAAGTTTTTTCTCCTTCTCGTTAGTGGCGCGGATGCTCTGATGAAGCTCTTGATCAAGAGTACACGAGAGCCGTTTTACGAGCCGTTTTTTCTCCCGGTTGTTAAAGGGCATTTTTTGGCATTTTAAACGATGTTCGCGCTCTTATCCAAGGTTGTTACGAGAGGTTTTATTTTAATCTTTTTTTTTTTATACATCAAGCTTAACGGTAAAAAGGGAATTTTATTAAGATGGTCAAAGATAATGAGCGGCATAATGAATCAGTTATTAAATTTATCATTAAAAAATTATGAAAGTCTTACCAGGCCTTTTTTTTCTGTTATATTTAAAATCATATTTCAAAAATCTTTTCATCAGATATGTATATTCTCAGGAAATTAAAGCGACAGGGCAATGCCCCCGTATCATTAAAATTGCATGTATATTTCCAGAGAAAAATCTATACTTTGTCTTACATAAAATTAATAACCCATCATTGTCTCGCTGAGAGTACATGCTCATGAGACAGGGATAAACTGTCCTAAGCCCCGCCTCAGTCCTTATTACGGCGTGCGCCGTTAAAAGTCCGAATTAGAAAGTGCGCGTCATCCTAATATGGTCAACTGATCGTGAAAATTGTAAATATGTCATTTCCTTAATAGGCGCGTACGTGTATATCGGGAACGCTCATTAGTTATTAAATAACTTTGGAAACTTTGCTCAGCCGAGTGTAATATAATTACTTTGACCGAGTCATTAGTCAATTCAACTTTTATACATATGCGCGAACTTTCTTTCACGATTCAAATAGTAAATAAAGATAATAATAATAATAAAGTCGAGCCGATATTTGCTTTGTGCTGCCGCGTATTAGTTTGTTTAAAATAAATTATTTTCGACCTTTTATCGCAAAGAAAATTTAGACTATACGCACAGAATCAAGTACTTAAATAATTAAAACGAAAGTATTTGTACGAGCTGCGGTGTGCGATCATAAATTTTCTCGTATCTCCCCAATTACCAGATACCAAATATCTCTGGTTCCCTTAAATTGTACAAAGTCCAGAACACCAGCGGCTGGACAATGGAGTCGAGCATCGGGCGCGCGCGGCAGAAGTATTTTCACTAATCTGGTAGTCATCACCTTCTCGAAACCTCATTAGCCACGGGCGGCACTTAAAAGCGAGCTAGCGAACCCATCCCCTGCAGCTATCTTTTTTCGAAATCCCAAAAAGCACTGTACAGAGAGAGAGAGAGTGCGCGCGAAGAGAGGAGCACGGCTTGTAGCTCGGCTATATAGGTAAGCGCTCGACTCGCGCAGCCTTGAAAATCCTCCGCGAGAGCCGAGCGAGCAGCGTATAATACACACGGGAACGCGTTTCGCCGGTCGAAACTATAGCTAAAAGGCCCCGGAGGAGAGGCAAATATCCTGCTGCTCTCTCGCTGCGCGCTGCTTGCTCCGCTCTCGACCCAAGGCCTTACGTAAGTGTAAAGGACGCTCTCGGATCAGTGTGTGCGCCCGTGTGCTGTGTCGTGATCCTTCTTTCTCTCTTTTTCTCTTTCCTTCTTTCTCTCCTTCGTTCGATCTCTCGATATAAACGAGCAGTGAGAGAGAGAGAGAGGGAGAGTGCACTTTCGACCCCGGAAACAAATCCGATGGATTAGAGATTTCAGAGAGAGGACAATGGCGTAGCGTCATGTGTGTGTTTCCATGTCTGCGCATGTGTATATGCTATACATGTGGGTAGAGTGGCGTATGCATGTGTGAGCGCGGCTCGCGGGGGCACTGTCCTGCGGGAAATACAGCTGAATTTTGTCGAGGAGACAGCTGCTCGACGCCGCGCACCGACGCTTGTATATAAACGCGACTGCGTAAAGTTACGTTTATACGCGCGCAATGAGGGAGCGAGAACGAGCTGTGTATATATATATACACACTGAGACTGGAAATTCTATATAGTTTAGAGCGCTGCGCTTCACCTTTTATAAAATACATTTTTACGACTGTATATAAAGTTGCCTCGATTGATGGCACGTGTTTCGCAACGCCTATCAATAACAAATGTGTAACGATCTCTTGACACTGCGCGCGGACTGATTTTCTCGAGACATTTCGCGCGCTCTTGCGAGATTTTACGCAACGAGGCTGCTATATCTTTTTCTGCGAATGGTGTGTTTACGTAAAAATTCTCATCCACCTGCAAAACTTTATATATATACCAGCTATAAAGATTACTTTTTGATAATCTGAAGTTTTCAGTACGTTTGTATAATCGGAACGTTAATTAACTGAGCTATCCGCGTTTAACATGAGAATTAACATATCTGAAACATTATTTTCGTTCAAATTAGCGGCTACCTACGCAACTTGTTTCGCGATGATTGCGCGCGGTCCGCGACTTTTAACTCTCAGTGTGTACATATATAAGTAAGTATATAAGGAACGTTTAACAAGTTTTATCTATAATAGTATGTGTGTGTGTGCTCTCTCGCGCGCGCGAGCCTGACGTCAAGGACTCGGCCTCAGGGAGTTTCGTTTTCTTTTTCACGGCCCGCGCCGGCGGAAGTCGCAACTTTTTTCGACGCTGCGGGAATTAAAATTGTGCGAGCGCGGCGGCGAAGATCCGCCGTGACTCTTTCCTCCTCCTTTCGAGGGCTGCGGAAACTTCATTAGCGAGTTTGGGACTTGAAAAGAAATGTTGCCGTCTGCGCGCGACGACTTTATTTACTCATCCCCCGCGGAAAAAGTTTATAAGAAAATCTGTTTTACGAGCGACCAAAGCGGTTTATTAGAACTAATAAAGGCCGCGCGCGCTTCGTTCTGCTAGTTGAATCGCGGAGAATTTTTACGATTGTTGGCGAAGCAGTGGCTTTATATGGTTCTTTTAAGATGATGACTTTCAAATTTATACACAATATAAGGCATCTACATAGGCACAGCTTTTTAATATTCATATATTTATATGCAAATGCTTTAAAATATCGTGTGCATGCTCCGGTACAAGGATAGATTTTTATCCCAATTATGATAATGGTATACATGCTCTGTAATTGGAGCGATTCTTGTAATTATACAATTAAGAAGGATGTTTAACTTCCCCGTCTGTGCGGGCATGAATAACTATATAACGGCTAAATTGTGATAATGTGAGCTACATACAATTGTAACGTTACAGTTCTACTATCAAAACTACAAAAAGGAAAAAAAAAACTTGAACAGCCATTAAATAATTCGTTCAAGAAACTTTCCATCGCTCATACATATAATACAGCCCCCTCGGAAAGGAGCAAGGTCCTAATCACAGGGCGAGCGTGCAAGAGGCGGCCAATCTCCCAAGGATCCTATAGCGTATACGCAGAGTCCCCCTCTCCGAATGCAATGACCTCATAGCGCGCGCGGCATCATCGGGAGCGTATCCCGCAGGAAAATCCCCGCATCCACACACACACACACATCCATCACTCCCCACAAAGCGAGATATCCAGGCGCGGGAGCGGGAAAAAGAGAAACGTCAGCGGCAGGCAGGCAGACAGAGAGAGTAGAGTGCAGTGCTTACCACTTATCCGTCTCATGACTCTGGGCTGTTGGCGATCTCGGTCGCCCTAATCAGCAGGGCAGAGCAGTTGACACTGTATCGGAGCAGCAGTAGACACGCGCACATACACACAGACACGAGAGGTCGGCGGGTCGGCGCCTAGGACACGGCCTCCGGGGCCGCCGAGCGAGGAGATTGGTAGCAGCAGCCGCTGGGAGGTGGCGGAGGGCCAGTCATCGCCATCGCCGTCGCATCACCGGCGCAGCGGACGCGCGGCCGCGAGGGCCGACGGCATCGCGGAGCGAGCGCAAGTCCCGCGCGCCATGGCTCGCGCGCGGCCCGCACTTTGTTGTACTTAATGGGCAGGCAGGTACCTCTCTCTTTCGCTATCCACAGGCGCGCGCACACACACAGAAACACGCGCACTCCTCACGGGACTTGTCACTGCAGCGGCATGGGAAAAGAGCGAGCGAAGCTTTGTCCGCTCGCGCATGTACGAGTGCACGGAGCAAGTTATAGAGGCGGGATGCGGCGCACTGGGCAGCAGCCAGGCCCACACAAGACACTCTCCTCCCCTCGCGCAGTCTGTCTCCTCGGCACTGCAGCCTTCCCTCACTGGTAAACAAAAACAACGAGAGGCAGCGTGCGTACGCTGGCTCTCGCCCACGTATGATGTGTACGACACGCGCGAGTAGCGAGAGCGAAACGCGCGACGGCGCGACAGACAGATAGCACACGCGGGCGCGCGACGCGGCGCGTATTGTATAGATACACACACACAGAGAGAGAGAGAGGGAGACGATATATAGCGCGGCGGAGTCGACGTCCTGCCAACGCAGACGCCGAGCGCGATCTCTGCCGGTCCTCGCGGCGAGGCCGCGCGCGAGCGGCGCGCCGTGACGTAGTTTGCCGACGGTGGCGAGGCCTGCTGGCGACGGGGGGAAGCTAGGAGCTGGCAAAGGGTATTGGTTGCCGCGACCGCTGCTCAGAGGTCGCGCCGAGCTGGCCTGGCTGCTGCTGCTGCTTTCTTGATGTATGCTATATTGGGGGGTAAAGCCGAGACTCCACCTGGCGCGGGATGTATGCCTTTTGTACTCATGGTGTTGGCAGCAGCGCTTTTGTGCCTTCGGGAAAGGTGCGAGTGGTGGAAACGAATAAACGATGGCTTGCCTGCACGACAGATGCTATATTCTGATTTGGTGTAGAGTTAATTTGGACGAAATTGGATTAAAATATATTAACAGATGCTTTTTTGGAGCAAAATGTCATTTTTTATAATTCTTCGTAGGGTTTTATGTATACTCTCTTCGTTAGACATTATATGAGAGATATTTGTATTTGATTTTAGTTGTAGAAAAAACTATAAAAACGGTTTATCGTTTAAAAAGGGCATTGAATTGCATAGGAATTGTAAACGTTTGCTTGAAAATAATATTTCCAATAAGTTTTATATCGAAAATCATAATATAAAGATATTTCGTGTACATATACCGCGGGGAAACTAAGAAAGGAGTATCGGAGATATACCAACAAAGAAATTCAAGTTTATTAATGTAATAAAAAGCTTATACAAAGCTTCTCTAATGGAAGTTTATTAAAAAAATGCACAAGCTTTTCTCGCATATTATAATTATGCAATGAATGACATAGCGTCGTCGTCGTCGTCCCTATAAGTTTATGACACCTTTAGAAATTCGGAATTTAATTCTAGTTCGGTAATGCACCATTTCCTTATGAAACGTAATATGGGAAGTCAATTGCAGGCTCCCGTCGCGCAAGAACAAAGAATGGAGTCCCCGTATAAAAAGTTTTTACGAGGGGAGAAATGTCGATAGAGCCTGTTGTTCGCCTTATAGAAATGGCTTTCATTTTTTTTTAAGACTGCACCCTATTCAGCGTGAAAACTTTTTTGTCGTATAAGCGACGTCGTGATATATATTATGAAAATGTTGGTGCTGATTACGTATATATATACTTTTTTGGGAGGTGTCAAAATAATAAAAGCACGACAAGCATATTAAGGGTGACAAAATTAATTTATTTAAAAATAAGTTATGTTATAAATTGAAATTCTCGCTTTGCCATAATTACAATAAATTACATATCGAACGCGCATTATTACACATTGGTTGTAACGAAATGGCATACAGAATTCCAAATGTAAACTAGAAAATTAGCAACAAGGCCGGAATTCGGTCCGTAGCCGCTAATCATGAAAATGACAAAAGCTTTTCCCCAAATTAAAAGCATCAAGCGTCCCCGAATTCCCCGGGCGTGATAAACGTATAGGCCCGCACACATCGACACGTTCAGCGCTAACGACGGAAAATTAACGCGTGCGATGCGCCTGCGCCCTCCGCATAGGTATATAGGCACACACAGAGAGGCGAAAAAGAGTCGCTCGTCGTGTCTCCCTTCTCATTAGCACTTAATTAGAGCCCTGCGCGTCCTCAAGACTAAGTGGAAAGGAGGCATTAAACGGCGAGCGTGCGCCGCGCGTTATTCTCGCCGAAGGGATCCTCTCGCTGCTGCAGGCGGCCGGGCGGGTCCATTGTGTCCCGGTCGTCGGCGACGACGCGCGCGTTTTATCTCCTCCTCTCCCTCCCTCCCGCCCGCGCGGGCTGCTCCGCCGGTGCGCGCCTCCCCTATATACCCGCCGAGCGGCCGGCGTTGCCAGATTCCGCACCGGGGGGTTGAACACGCGCGCGCGTAATGTTACTGGCGCCTGGAATATCATTAACCCCGGGACGGGGCTGTCGTTTTTTCAAATTTCGCCCGGAAGTGAAACCCTTCGTTTCCCCGGACGGAATTATAATTTCGTGGCGATGTGTGTGTGTGTGCGTGTGGGCGACCGGCGGCTGATGGGCTCAGGATTGGACGATCCTCCTCAACGGTTATATCATATAGAAATTTCACGTGCGTGTATATATGTAGAGGGCTGGGGGAAAAGGGACGTGCCTACTTGATTGCCTGGCTGATGCTCTTGAAACTTTCACGAGCGATGTCCATAACTTTGACTGGATAATCTCACCACTGGGATATGCTGCCTTCATAACTTGACAAGTTTCATTATGGACAGGGCAATAACAATATCTTCCATTATAGA
>JAPYZP010001733.1:5499-24263 GCA_030522985.1 Torymus sinensis | reverse complement strand
TCTTTTTTTTTCGATCGTTCAACACACACACACTAGCACACTTCGTACCATACTCTAATGTCGGATACACGTTGTAAAACACACATAAGACGAGAAAGAGAGAGAGAGAGAAAAGAAGGTTTTAAAAAAGAAAGAGAGAGATAGGCAGATATATACGTATACGTAGAGATAGATGTACAGATAGATAGATAGAGACTGGCACTGTTAGTCGCTGCAAAGCCCGCATGCTTGTTAGGCAAACGTCCTCGCCTCTACTTGGTTTCCTTCGCTAAATATTCACGCACACGCGTATATATATACGTATGTATGCACCCGCCACACTGCGGGATGATGGAGGCTTTTGGGCCAGAATCGAGCCTCGCCCTTACTTTTTCTTTTTTCTCTTAATTTTATTACGGGCGTTCTTTTTTATTTTCTTTCTTTAAAGGATCGTTCGTTCACCGAGTCGAGTGGTTTATTGTCGAGGTTTTTCATTGCGATGGTTTCGATCGAGATAATGGCGGTTTTTTTGGTAATCGTATATAGTTTCTAAAAATAATGCATAACACTCACCCAGTACTGTGTTTTTTCATCTAAATATTATATCGAATAATAAGATTAAAATGTCACTATTTAGGTGTACAAAATGGTATTTCAATATAATGGTTGCAGTAAACATAGATTTGAAAAATAACTACGATGTAGAATGTAGAAAATGCATGCTTTGAGTAAAAATGACAAAAAGCGTTTTGATAATAGGAAAAATTTTGAAAATGCGTTGTTCGGTGTGTATAATTATACTTACTTGGTGTGGAACAGATGCAACTGTTTCCACAAACAATAATTTTTGCAATATTAATTTTGAAAAGTTTAATTCCTATAATTGTGTAGACAAAGTGTAGAAAAAAAGCTCTAAAATCTATGATAGTAAGATCGTTCTAATAATTATATATATTGAGAGTAAATATGAATATATGATAAGAATTTTCATGCATTTTACTGTCATAATTATTTGTCTCAAGAATGAATGAATATTCGCGTCAACAAATAAATAATGTATATAGCAAGCCAAATTAAATATCATAAGGTTATTTTTAATATATAAAATAACAACCAGCAAATCCCAACATCTACGAAACGATATACAAATGCAAACCTTGAATGTATCACACCACGCGCCATTTTTCTCGTCATCGCGCGCGCACGTAAATAAATTCGAGTGGTATCGAAAATAAACCGGCCCGGGAAATTCCAGGCTGCTCGCGCGCGCAAAGTCCAAATGTAAGCTAGATAATAAACAGGATAATACACGCGTATATATGTACTCACACCCACACGCACACACGTGCGCGCGAGCGGCCTCGAATTGTTGCTCTTGGGCGCCTCGACTCGGATAAACTCGCGACCAATATAGGTATATATATGTATTGTGTGTCGTAAAAAAATTACTAAAATTAAGTAATGTGAAATTATATCTTTCTGTTTTTTCTTCGTATTTCTTATTATTGGTGAATATATTCGTTTTATTTTAGTAATTTTTTTATTTCATAAAAAAAAAGTTCTAGGGACACAAGCGAAAAATTTCGTAAATATTTCCAGTGGTGAAGAAAAGTATCGAGGAGACTTCAGTACCAAAACCATCGTGATAGAAAGAGATAATACACACGTAATTATAATATAATATCATCTAAAAATCGCTAAGAAAGTAGATGTGAGAGACAAAGATAAATTTACCACTAACACATATATATAATATATAAAAATACGACTAAGACAAAGACACACACACATTAAGAGTAAAAAAATGTAAAACTAAGTAGTATGAGTAAATGAAAAGATTGACAAGCAGACGAAGAATACGTGTATTTGGTAATATAAAACCTCACGTATTCTTGCGCCTGGGCCAAATTGACACAGAATACGTAAAAGACATATAATATAAATTTAAAAAGATGTCAATGTTAAAAAGGCGAGTATAAAAGCTGAGTATGTAGAAAAAGGCAAAAAATGTGTAAAGTTTAGATCAAATTGCTACGGTGTAAAACAGATGTAAAAAGTGTTAAAAAATGTGAGTGCGGTGTATAAATATAAAGCAGAATGAGTAAAAGTCTAAAACTACTTAGAGAAAAAAGACACATAGATGTAATATAGAAAAAGAGATAAAAAGTTATACAAAGATGAAAAAAGCGTTAAAGTGTAAATATAAAAAAGTGTGTCAAAAAGGAGTATAATATAAGCCGGGTTAATACAGGGGCAAAAATTTCATAGTAAAAACTTGTGATCGTAGGTGCTCGGATTAAAAATGTCAAATAGAAATAAGATATAGATAATTTATAATGGCAAATTAAACAACTATATTCCGACAATTTTCGCATAAATTAATGACAACGAGATAATTATTTCTATTTGACTTTTTTTTTATCAACGAAGTTCTACATAATAGGTCAAAATGAGTGGAAACAGGTGCTATTATATATAAATATGTAAATAAAAGAAAAAAGGTGTAAATATTCTGAGAGAGTGGGAAAGAAATAGATAAGTTGACACTCGGTGAGAAGTATGAAGGTTGACTGGATTTAAAAAATGGCGTGTTATGATGAGAGAATATTTCGAAAAATACGTCGTAAAGAAATAAGTAGATGAATAGAACGTAAAACGCTTGTTATTATATACGATGGATTTTCACATTTTTCGATTAGTAATGGATTAATCGATTAATCTGCAAAACGATTACATTAATTAGAAATTTACAAAATATATCGTTTTCATTCGATATATCGATTCTGACCGATTAATCGAATACAATTGAAAAGAAATCGATCGTCTATAATGAGCCAACTTCCGTGACGTAGAAGGAATATAGTATATAAAAAGAGAAAAATGTAATAATGTATAAAAAAAGAGAGAGAGACAGATTTGAAAGGTAAAGGAAATTATAAAATAGTATAGATAAAAATATGTCGATAATAGCCATATATAATATATAGATGAAATATAATAAAAGACGCGCGTATATTCGGGTAGAGTCGATGTAAAAAATCTTTATATTCATTTGAGATAGGGGGGTTGGTAGTATCTAAAAAGTAGAGATATATATAAATATCTGTAGTAGAGGGGTTTTTTTTGGGGGTGGGGGCAGGGGGGCCAACGTACCCAGTCGTGCTGCAAGCGCGCTGCGGGCGTCTCTTGTAAAACTCCACCTCGTCCACCGTCCACACGGCCCCCTTCACGTTTTCGACTCGCATGAAACATTTGTGGAGAGACAGGTTGTGTCGCACTGCGTTCTATACAAAATAATACACAGACTAAATAAGCAAACAACGGCAAACTCAAAAAGTCAAAAAAATCTGAGAGAGTGAGAGAGATGGAGACAGTGAGCGGGGCATAAAATAAAAAAAAAAAAAAAAAAAAAATATTGTAAAATATAAATAATAATGAAAATTAACGGTTGTAATAATGATTAGTGCTAGGGGATTCTAGGGACTTCGCAATCCGACGAATTAGAATTGGTTTTTGTTTTTGGAATTATCAGGCATGCCAACTTTGAAGCAAGGAGGCTTTAAAAGCTCCAATTCGGATTAAGAAAAGTCTGAAAAGTCACTAGAATACCCTGTAAAACTTAAGAAAAAAATAAAATAATAACAATATAGGGAGAAAAAGTGTTATCTTCCAATGGACAGATCGGAAGAGATTGTGGCGAGAATCGGAGATTTATACAGAGAAAGAGAGACAGAGAAAAAGATACACGTGGAGGATATTTATGGAGGTGAGTTTTTGAGTGACGCGCGGCGACTGGTGTGTGGGCTTTGGGCTTTCGGCACCAGCGACACGCGCGTCACGTGATGTGATGTGATGGCCGATATATCTCGGATTGACAAATTGTTATTGTGAATGAAAGCGGATTTGTGTGTATATATATCTGTGTACGTAAGTTGACGTAACGTGGGAATGACACACTAGTGATTTATGGCCACGATTTATTGATTTGTTTCCTAGGGTTTTTCTTGTCCTAGTGAATAATTTACCAGAAATGGCATTTCCACGTTATAAAAAAATAACTGTGAATAATGTGTAAGGATAAAGTGAATCAGGTGAGATTCTTTAACGCAATATCTAATTATTATAAACAACTAATGGCTAACCGTAATAATATACAGGAACGTTTGATCAGCAGAACAAAAAAATACTTATTGTACACAGTGTGCGCATACAATAATCGTCTATATATAATATAAACGTGGGTCATTATGTATAAAAGTCGTATAAAAGATGTATATATTCAACGACTAAGGTACAAATGAAAATTAAAAAAGGTGGGAGAGTTTGTAAAATCATGAGATGAATGTAATAACTGAAAGGAAACAAAACAATAGGGGCGGGACAAAAAAAAATCATAAATGATAAAAGAGGCACGATATATGTGGCATTCTCATGTCAATAAAATGCACAGCTAGGTGACTAAAAACTAAAGGGCAACGACAACAAATTCATGCCGCAGGGCTGATATAAATGTAAGATATATTAGTGGCTGTAACAAAAATATAAGGTATATAGAAAAAAAACGAAACAAAAAACGTTTTGTCGTAACAGAAAAAGAAAACGTAAAAACAGAGAGAAAGAAGTCGAGGAAGACACGACGGCTGCTCTCCTCCTTTGTGGGCGGCATCTTCTCTGACCCCGTCTCCAAATGTTGACATTCCGCTGCAACGTCGAAAGGAGGAAGAACACCTGTTCTCTGGATTCCGATGAGATAGAGAATTTCAGCAGCTTTTTTCTGTTTGGTTTTTTTTTTTTTTTTTTCGTCAACACAAAAATCCATGCGAGGCAAAGCTTTGTCTTGGCAAACGTTGAGGAAAATAGTTCGCTCGTAGAGGAACAACACACATTTACAGGCTACTGTGTATAAAAATAGGCGAATCGAGAGAGGCCTAGTTTCCATTTTTTCTGGTAGGTATTTTTTTTTCTTTCAAGAGAGAGAAATATAGAGATATTGCGACGGTTCTATTCGTCGTAGGAGGCTGTGATGAGTAGTTTGACGACGTCGGTTTGGCTGTTCTATGTGCCAGAATTGTCGGTTGAATCAATATACATGTACACTGCAATCTTGAATAATAACGAGAGCGCGCCAAGAAAAAGTCCCCAATTAAGTATATGCCCCAATTAAGTGAGGTACATTTTCATTTTAAATGATAAAATGAAATATTGACAATGCAAGTGATTGTCTTGTCACGTGAGGAATTAATTACACTAAAAGCTTAAATTGTAGGATAATTTTTAGATATCTTCTTAATTAGTTTTTAATATATACGCTATAAATAAATCAGAATTTTAATCTTGCAATTTTACAGAGTAAGTAATTCAATTATTTGAATCCGTTAATAAAATAAGTGCACGAAGCAATTTATTCGATGCTGGAACTTCGAAACTCGAAATCCATATTAACGGTAGATGTATTCTTATACTTGCTCCACGTGCATTTTTATAATTCAAATAGTTTAAATTTACATTATTCAAGATTGCAAGATGTATTATTATTCAACAGCCAATTTTATATTGCATATAACAGTCAAATTTTCGTATGCAGAGGTATTCTATCCTAACAATAGATTTCTAACTACAAAGTATTTCAGGCGATGTGGATCCGAAAGAACAACTGCTAGTTGCTAGTTTTCACAGTAAAAATATATATTATGTCAACGTGAATCACAGTATTCCAATTACTGTCACTTTGTAAATCATAGAAATTCCTGTTGTAATGAGTATTTTTTTTTTCGTTATTTGCCTTGATTGAACCCATTGATTATGAATAAATTTTTTTCAAAATTCAATTCCAATGAAACAAGTTATAAAGTGAAATGTAAATATGATTCGATGATTTTTTTTCCTGCGATGATGAAATGATTTTTTGATCTTTTTTTTTGCTCATGAAATCGCGTTACATTTATCATTTATATTTTGAATATTTAAAAAAATATATCGTTCATTTTTTGTTATCTTTTCGCTATCAATAAAACAGAAACGTGAGAACACTATTTCTTTTTTTCACCGAGCTAAAGTAATCGATCAAAAAGTTGATCGGAAATTCCGCGCAAAAAGTATGTCAACTTATCGGCGTTGAAAAAAAAAACTGAAACAGATCATACCTTCCACGTTGCTGCGTTGCGCCGGAAATAGCAGAATGTATTTTGGAACCAGTTGTATATCTCGTTTAGCGTCAATTGCTTGTCCGGAGATTCGATGATGGACTGTAAAGACAGACGTATTAATAACAATTTTCTTTGGCTATTTTCCTGGAAAAGTCACGAGTTGGCGAGGGGACCGAAGCTATGGATATAATAGAGACTTTTGGTGCGACGTGATAATACATAGAGAAGTGCTGAGACTATACACCCATTATGAAATACAGTGTTTTATGGGGAATTACATATACTTTTACAGACCTGTAAAAATATATTTGATTACAACGTTTATAGAAATAATCAATAGTTTTATAGTACGCGAAGGGTACACATCTGAAACAAAAATTGTGCTATGCTCATCAAGCATTTATTTGGTTTTATTTTCAAGGCGAGAATCAGAAATAGCAACATATAATTTTCTCGAGACTAGAGCTTTAGGTATAGATAATTTCACACGCTTCATACTACCTTAATACTTCTGATAATAGAAGGCTTTAATTTTACTCGCTTCAGATACATAATCTCAATGTAATAATTTTCTCTTTATTTCCACGTATTTTTCTGGGTTAGGGTCTGGTAAAAAAATTCGTTATTTGAAAATTTTCCTTTTTCAGTAATTCTCATTGTATCAAACGTATATTTTACATGAATGAATACTATAAATCAAATGAAATATTTTCCTTTTTTTCACGAATTTCTAAAAGTAGCACGAAATTATTTTGTATCGACAAAAACCGTTATCTTTTGTCAGCTCTTACATAACATTCGTTTTTTATCAGCGAGCAGATGTGTACCCTCGAACAAAAAAAAAAAATAATAAAAAAAATAAATAAACCACATCCAAACTGAAATACACATTGTCGAAGAAAAAGGACAATCGATACACAGTTTAGCAAGTAGCATCGTTACGCGATTGATTAGTACGTATAAAAAAAAAGAGACACTCCGTACTTATATACACACGCGCATAAGTTATCATACATATGCGCGCGTAATATCGCGACACACAAGTGTGCGCGGCTGAATTACCTGGCGTATCAATGATGCATACGTGAACGGCGGCCTAACGTCGGCGTTTTTGTAGAAATCCCTATTTCGCTGAATCTCTGAAAAGAAGACATGGGGTTTGCGATTTATTATTTGTCATAGTAATCGTGAATTATTCTACGTTTATACATTATAAGGATTTAGTTTTTAAAGGAGAACTTGAGCGATAGTTTTATTGATAATATTTGATGATTTTAAATCCCATCAATATAGAAATATAGAGAACATATCCTTTTTTTTTTAATTTAATGTATATATTTTTTATAATAAAACTATCTTTATTAAAAATATCTTTTTACACGACTATTTTTTTTTTAAATTAATACTAATATTATTTCGCACAGTTTCCATCATGGCCAAAAGTCGATCGATCAGGTTCTCTTTTTCGCAGGGATAAACACAAACACATATCCAGATAAATTCGTGACGTGAATTTGCTTAGTAAAGAGAGAAAAACAAACGAAAACAGGTGGCTCTTGCGTCTGTATATACGTGTATATATACACGAAAAAGCGAATCATGGTCACGGCAGAGGGAATCAATGTTACACTTGCAGCTTATTCCTTTTTTTTTATTTGCGTTTCGCGCGCCCCGGGGCTGTACACGTAATAAGAAAAATATACGGTCGAAACGATCTCTATTCTAAATAAATATTTTCTATATTTTACGCGATAACAACAGTGGGGTGTGCATATATATGTGTTTGGTTGAAGCGAGTATGAAATAGTTTATTATATTAGTATATATGGAATATTAAAATTAATCTGATATAGTTTTAAGCTGATAAAATATAAACTGTGTTTATATTGTAAAGTAATAATTACAATTTAGATACAAGGATTGTTAAATAATACTTATTTTTTTTTTTAATATTGTATATGTACAGTTAAAAATATTTTTATTGCAAACATATAGATACAGATACTATAAATGTACCAACATTCGAAAATATGAGGTAAACTCAGCAGGAGATGACCTGAAAGCGCAAAATCTGCCTCTGTTTAGCTAAACGAATTCGACGATATCAAATAGCGTACCAATAAAAATATTTTTACCTTAAACATCAATTCTAGTAAAAATAATAAACACAAATATATAATATACACAAAATAGCAAAGAATAATCGTATTAATTAATTAACCGAAAGCACTTTCGACATCTCTTGTCTCTACAGGACAACCACCTTGAACGCGAACGAATATCCTCGAATACTCATCCGCGCCCAACGTAATCATCCCACTCTACTTTAAAACAAATGAAAAAAACTGCACATCCTTGGTCATGCACATAGCTATAGCTAAAGCAAACAAAACAAAAAATCTCCTCCAAAAGGAAGCGCACAAGAAAACAAAAAAAGAGATAGAGATATACAACTGAAACAACAAACGCGTGCGCTAGAATCTAACGAAGACACTGAAAAGTCGTGCGTGAGAGAAAGAGAGTCAGTGAGTGAGAGATAGACAGTACCTTGTTGGACGTCTAGGCCAGCGCGCTCCAGCATGTAGGGCAGCCCTACACGTGGCGTGAGCGTGCGGGGTAGGGGAGGCGGCCGAGCGCAAAGACAAAGAGAGAGAAAGAAAGAACGGAGAGCATGAGAGAGACGGCGTCGGCAACAAATTTATCGAATCGTCAATTCTGGCGAATTTTCGCCGATGATAAGAAAAGGGCTGCAAGCCGATTGTGGGAAATAGCGAGGCCGATCGGCCGGCCGGTGGTTTTAGAAGGGCGGCGCAACGACGCGAAATACATTCTGCTATTTCCGGCGCAACGGAGCCAACGTGGAAGGTATGATCTGTCTCGGTTCACCGGGGGGTTTATCGGATGTATTTTTGTATGGATTTTAACGTTTTCGATAACGAGCTTTCTGTTGTTGAGCATTTTCTTTTTCTTTTATTGTCATATGTTGGTTTCATCAATTACAAGTTATTCCAACAATTTTGTAGGTTATTTGAGTTGCTTTTTTTTTTCTTTCATTTTGATTATTTTCGTCAAAAGACTTTAATGTGACTTTTTAGAATGCAAAAAAGTACTGTTACAGAATCAAAATGGAGAGAAGAGAGAATCTTTCAAATAGCTATAGACAACGTAGAGAAATTTTTCAACAAAAGGCTTATTCAAAAACAATAAAATTACAAAAATATCGTTCAGCCATCATCTAAAACCACCAGCAGCTGATCGCACCCATTTCTTCGATCGGTTTGCAGCCCAGACCACATGGTAAAGTACAAAAAAAAAGGTAAAATAAATTCATCAACTAAACTAGTTTTTAATATAATATAAAAAATCATTTTCTTTTTTATCTGAATTTGTCTCATTTAATTTTAGCGTGTGTATAATAATGCAGGCACTGAACTGCGCCAACAAGGTGTCGATACTCGGAATAAATAGAATGCGAGCTCCCGAAATTTTTTGAGACGCAAAAAATTTCGATAGCGCGAAAGAAATTATTCTGCATTTCCAAAGTATATAAAGATTACATTTTGCAAGAGAAACGACGCGTTAGTGCACGAGAGGTAATACATAATGTTATTTTCCAATTTAGTTCCACAAACCACACGGGATGTAAATATACACAGAAAAAGATGTATAGAGAGAGATCAAGAGAGGACCGTAAAGTGCATTCTTATGTAATAGCTGTACGGGAAAGAAATGATCTTTCCTCGTGGATATATTTTCTTGAATCTCTTCGAGCCGTTGAAAATGCCTCAGAAAAGCTTGTGAAAATGTGATTTCTTGGAAACGTAAAACTTATACGTAAAATAAAAAAAGGGTATTTCATTGCGGAATCGGAAAGTCAGTCTGGGGCATTTTTACAGCCGAGAGATTATAAGGATCGAATTGTTCTTAAAAAATTTCATTTCGCTCTCGTGAAATTCAAATTACCTTCATTAATATCTATTCCAGATCTATCGACGGATACTCTGCGCCTTACAGTGCCCTCCTCATATAGTCCTACGAATATAGCATTTTTTTTTTCGTTTTCAATTTCGTTCGTTACACTTTTTTTTTTTGATCTCATTACTTTCTTGGCTCAATGTCAGAATGAGAGAATTGCAAATTCTGATAGAAAAGAATTATTGCGCACGTACCGTCGCCGAAGCTTTAAGTTTCATTGAATACGTCGAAAAATAAAATCGATAATGCAAAGTCACAGGAATGAAGCAGAAGAGAGAAAGTAGATACGTTTTGACGTATTTGTTAGTGCAATGAAACAACATTTCGAGAAAGGTTTTTATTGCTCTTCGAAGTTGCATTTGACTACGCGTATAATCTCAAAAGTTATGCACATTTCTCTTGCTGAATAACAAATAATCGGTAAACTCCTCGCTCTCTAAATACTCAAAAACACTTGTATCAACCGAAGAAAATGTGTCACTCGTTTGCAAAGTTTAAATCCACACGTGCAGACACGTTCTTCCATTATACAAAGTTATAATTATATCATTCATGTCGAATTTTAGAATGAAAAGTAATTCAATGTGATATTTCAAAAAACGTGGGTTGTTGAATGATTGCATAATACTTTCTAGATTTTCGTAAAAAAAAAGAAATTTTTCTCATATTATAATTTTAATTTAATTTTTGTGATAAAAAAATGATCAAATGTGTTTAACTCTGATATTGCCATTTTTATCTGTTAAAAACTTCAGTTTTCTATCAATCGAAATTAGGAAACAGTAAAATATTCTTCTAATCCGTTCAAATAACATTAGAATAATACTTTACTAATACTATTAAAATAGTAAAAAAAAATGTATGCAATCAATATCAACGAATTACCAAACCGACTCTTAAACTTTCGTCGACGTGACGCGAACGAATAAAAATAAAAAAAAAAGAACGAAAAAATCATTGAAATTACTATTGTCAAAATTCTCACCTCCCGCGAGTGATAGCGTCGACTTGTCACTGATCCTGCGACGAATGGGCCCGGCCATGCTGGTCATACTGGGCATCTGGGGCATACCGCCGGGCATGTTGGGCATGGGCGGCAGGCCCGATATATTCGACATACTTGATAAGCCGGGTGGCATGCCTGGACCACTCGATGATGGCGGTAGCTGACCTCCAGCTGGTGACCTCACCGCCGAGACGAGGGCGGACATGGAGACGGGCGAGACCTGGGAGACACCGCCGAACGTCGGGGGCGGCTGACTCATCAGGGCCGAGGGCAGGCTTAGCTTCGACATGCTCTGCGTGTTCTGTCAATCAAAATGGCAATTGCGTTTTGTTTAGTGGATATATTATGGTTGCTTAATGCCAAACTTAAGTTATTGATTTTACGATGAAGAATCTGCCTGCGCAAATTATCAAAAATAAGTATAAATAAAGAACATTAATGCGGGCGGGTGTACCGGACAAAAAGACGATTAAATAAATATTGACGTAAAGCTATTATTTGCTAATTGATAGAGTTATGGTTGTTGCACATCAAACTACATTAGTCAAATGAGTTATTCGATGGAACGACTGAAACGAACGTTCTTAATGTAATGGCATTCGCACAGTGAACAGTAACGTTATTTCTTGATCGTATAACAAACATGCGATAGCAAAAAAATATATTCTAAATAAAATAACGTGTAGTTTTACGCGCAATCAGTTACGTAAACACAGTACCACCGGTCGATAAGATTAGATCATTATCTGGCAGGGGGTACACGTGGTAATCTTATCGTTGGCACGTGGCGTATAGCTCGTTTCGTTACCGAGGACTCGGACGATTTCGGTGGTTCCGGGGAGGCCATCTGCTTTGCCATATGTAGGTGGTGCATCATCGCCGCTAGCCTATCGCGCTCCTTCTGCAGCTGAAGCTCCAGCTGCTGGACGACCTGCATCTGCACTCGGGCCTGCGCCGTCGACCTGTCGTCCAATGTGTGTTCCGTGTTTAAATGTCTGAATAATACAACAGAAATAGACGCATCGTACATATCAATTTTCACGTAAATGCAGGCTACTTCCCATCTTCGCCGGTAGGTGGCTACAGTGCAAAAATCAAATCACGCGGGTAAAATATAAAACTATTATTGTTTCCTCGAGTTGAAAAAAAACAGACCCTGCACTCTCCTCGCGATTTAGCACAATAATGCTCAAGAGTGCGTGAGCCCCCCACTGTATGTTTAAAAGCTCAAAAAACTGACCGCTGGAGCTCGTCATCCGTTGTTGCGGCTCTCTCGCGCATCGAAATTATTTTCATAATCCCCTTTTCCGGCTCTCTCGCCCGCGCGCGGCTTTGTGCCTCGCAAAGCAGATTGTTCTCCCCCGCCGGAGAGATTGGAAGACGGAGGCAAACGAAGAAGCCGGAGAAGAAGCGGAGGGAAAAATATACTGGAAAGAGAGAGAGAGAGAGAGAGTTTCTCTCTGAGGAGCATAACGATGCGGTCGAGTGTCGTGAATATTAATGAGACAAAGGTAATTAGCGTCTTTCTCTCCCCCTCTCCCTTTTCTTTTTACGCTTCTCTCCCGGGGTCGTGGTCTCGCTCTCTCCATTTTATTCTAAGCAACGCCGCGGCGCGCGCGTAAATTCGCTCGTGATTACTAGGTTTTGCTTTAATGGGGTTAGAGAAGGCGAGAGCCACCTCAAAGACGACGACGACGCCGCTGACTCAAGCGCGAATTTCCAGCGTGCTTTTTTCATTTCCTTCTGGGCGGATGCGCCCGTCGGGCTGTTTATCGAGGTATCGCTCGATTACGGCTGTGTCTCTATCGCTTTGGCGCGGACGCGAAAAGTCTTTTGTAGTCTTAATTTCTCGCGTCGAGGTGTAATGAGAGAGGCAGTTGTAACGATCGGCCGGAGAGGGTAAGCACATTTGAGATTCTGTTTTGGTAACTTTGTTATGTCACGACGATAAGGAATATATACGTTTTCCCGCGATCTTGAAATAATAATGTTTTATGTGAAAATATAATTTGTAAATTTAATTTTACATTTATTTTATTTTTACATAATATTGAGTTTAATATATAAGATTGTAATGCCAATATCCTAATTTGTGCTCAACTATTATTCTATTACCGATGGAGCTTTAAAAGCTATATACCTATGACCAAAAGTTAGGATACTGACAACGATTATCACATCACAATGACTTACTTGAGGAATGCTTGATAGTCATCGCAGACAGTCTCGCAGCCGGGCCACTTGCATACACCGTGGCCGTACAGCGGATGCTGGACCTTCTCGTTGCAGGAGGCGTCGAGCGGCTTCTCGTCCAGCTGCGTCGTGCCGTTGATCTCGGAGCGACGACTCGACACTAGGGAATTGAGAAGGCCTGCGATAAATCGCCCGGCGGTTTTGTGTGTTTTAAAAAACATTTCGTATGGATGTTCAGAGAGATTTGGAGAACGAGAGAGATGATAGATTTGTGGTTAGTGAGAATAGGTTGTTGTAGAGGAGGAGAAGGGTCGAGGTGAAAGTGGAGTGAGGTAGGGGTACAGAGGAGAACTGAAGATGTTAATTTACCATTTAGCCCAGAACTAGATTTCGATACGTTTGAGTTCGCGTGTGACTCGGAGCTCTCGGACGGCTCCGTCTTCCACGATGGTATTGATTCGGTAGGTTGCATACCTTTTGAACACAAACAATCCAGTACTTAAGTATATAATAGGTATATAAATATCAGATGGCACATTTAATAAAAGTAGATAAAAAGCACATGGAAATAATAATGTGGTATATTATCCTACATAACCTTACACTCCCCATCACAGGATAGCATAAAAGGTTAATTTTATTAAAGACAAATCGACAAGTTATAGATAATATATGATATCCTAGCAGACTATAAAATTATCTTTCAAAATACAAACCTGAAGAGTGATTGTGTCCCTGCAGTCCCAGTCCCTGCTGCAGCAGATATTGTCGCTGTGTGATCTGCAGTTGCTGAATGAGCTGTTGCTGCTGCAGAGCGAGCTGCTGTAGAGGAGCCGAGGCCTTCTTCTTGTCGCCCGTCTGCAGGAGATGCGTCTGCTGGATGAGATTGAGCTGCAGCTGTTCCTGCAGTTGCTGCATCGCCTGTTCCAGCTGCTTTCGGCCGAGTTCCGCGAGCTGGTGCTGATGCTAAAAGTCGTTCCATTGTTTCTCACAGGTCCCAAACTTCAGATAACGACAGTATATCATTGTTTGGGCTACTATACTTACGTTCTTCAATGACGAGAAGTAACCGAATCTGTCCTGGTTCGAGGCATGCTCGGACGCTGAGTCCTGATGATGCTGCTGCTGCTGTTGCTGTTGCTGCTGCTGTTGCTGCTGCTGTTGTTGCTGCTGCTGTTGCATGTAGAACGAGTGCTGCTGCATGAGGGACTGAAGTTGCGAGGGATTGAGTATGTGCTGCTGGATGATTTGCTGCATCTGGTGCTGGAGCCCGCTTGCCGGGCTCAGCATCATCTGGGCCGTGGTCTGGGACGTGGGCGGCGGAGCCCCCGGAGGCCCTCCCGGTGGGCCCTGCGACAGGTCGGGCGGCGATGCTCTGCAAAAGACGATAGTTTTTTTTTTAAATTCTTCGGAAGTTTGAGGTTATAAGTTTGAGTTGCATGGTCAAACAGCGGGGTTGTATTATATCTTTTTGGTTAGAAATGATCGGCTAAAGATTGATCAGGTGAGATAATTCTGGGTACAATATATTATTGGAAATATAGTTAATCATTTCTAATGTAAATAATTAGTTGTATCGCGTAAATTCGAAAATACGTTATGGATTAGAGGAAATGATTGATTTATTCACTGAACATCTATTTATGTCAGTAACTATGAAAGATTCATCACCTAGAGTAATTAAAAAGTTTATCCAAAAAGTTGCGCTAACTCACCGCTGCGGAGCTTGGGGACTCTGGTGCGGACTGGGCTGGGGCCCGGGCGCCCCGGAGCTCGGCTGCTGCGACTGCTGCGTGATGATGGGCTGCTTTTGCTGGGTCATGGGTGCTACTGCCGCCCCAACTGCTGCTGCTGCTGACACCTGGGTCGTCGTTTGCGGGCCTGATGCTCCCGTCACTCCGTGATGGCCGCTCGGGCTGAGCTTGCCATTGCTTTGGTACTCGATACTGAGCTCCTGCTGCTCACTTCCGTCCGGACCACTCGAGTTTCTGCCCTCGCGACAACGTTGCTGCTGCTGCTGCTGCTGTTGCTGTTGCTTCAGAGCCGCGTACAGACTGCTTGCCTGTGGAGGTGAAGAAGGACGGTTTTCCGTTATTTTGGTTAGTATGCTTTTACGTATATTTGAGTTTACGTATATGTGTGTATGTGTGTGGGCTGGAGTTTCGGTTGAGTAAATATTGGGAAGTTTATTATTTAAATATGAGAGAGCGAGTGGCTGAGGTGTTGGACAGACGTTGTGACGAAATATTTTATAAACGGCGAATGTTGAATAGTCCATGGTAAGTATAGTTGTAATAATGATAGACTATATAAACCACTTATCGGTGTTTCACTGAAACCCAGACACCTTAAATCTTTAAAATTACAGCTTCTACGGATCAGCAGGAACCAGCGATACGTTAATTCCTTATTTTTCGTCTTTACACGTCACACACGCGCGAGTGCGTGCTCACATTACCAGCAGTACCCTTATAATTTTTCTCTTATTTCCCGCGGTACCTGAGAAAACGGTCGCGTCCTGGCTAAACACTGATAACCCAGCCCGGCATGTTATAAACATGCGTAATTGTACACAAATAAGATTAGCATAAGACTGTCGCGAAGGGTAAAAAGCGGACCTTCCTCTCCTCCGTCTCGTTCTCGAGTGTGAGGAGGAAAAGGACACAGAGGAGGCGAAAGAAAACAGGGGATGAAGGGTAAAATGGTCACTTGTTTCATGAGGAGGAGTTCGGTGAATTTTTGTTTCCCGGTTTTAAGGATAAAATTTAGCTGAGCTGCTTTTTAAGATTATCGAGGTATTCGAATTGTTTATAAGTTTATTATTCGCACGGGAAAAATAATGAGTCGCATTGACGTCAATGCCTGGTATTTTGTTATATTTAGGAAAGTGTGTTATTTCGATTGTTTATTAATGAGTCGATCGGGATGTTATTACAAGATATTTTAATGCAACGTTTTTTTAAAACAAAGGTATTCGCTTATATCTATATATAAAGCCATTATATATATCAGTAATATCATAACAATATGTGTTTAATCATCGGCTCGGAAGTTTGATCGTATTTTATTTTAATTGTCAATTGCGTATTATGTATTGTACATTCAATTTTTCACGAATGTTGCCATGAAAAATTACGATTTTACATTACGATTTTTACTTTGATTTGTACTTTTATTTGCTTAATGCGTTAGGCTACCATCATTGAAAAAATATTATCTGACACGAAATTCGAGAAAAGTGTATGCGGTTACTTACTTGTTTGACGAACAATATAATTCTAAACTGACAGTATTCAATTTAATTATATTTAAAAATTCTTCTATGGATGTCTCGAGTAGTCTAAGATACGCGATACGCAACTGTGTTTATCTAAAGCACGTGAATGAGCCATTTTTTCATTCATTACGAAATTAGATTACACGTGTGTTTAAATAAAAAGCGGACGAGCTGTTGTACGTAATATTGGTTATAAAATTCAAAGGAAAATTTTAGTGTTTGCCTTGCGCGTTAATCACCAAATTTCTTAAACGCGAATAACCGGTAAATAAGCAAACAAGTTTGTTGGTTTTCCGAAGACAATCGTTGTTGAAATTGTTTTCCAAATATGTATTTTGATATATCTTTTGAGATTAGGTGGAAAAATGTTTCTTATTTAATTTGAGTCATTAAACGAATACTTATTTACGTAGAGAGCAAATATTTAATTGATTGATTTGACTAGATAAGTGTGAAATAATTCACTACACAATCAATGTAATATTCTATCTTGAATACCATGTTTCCGCATCGCACTATTAAAATTACACGTACATCTGAAAAATCTGAGTTTATTAGCATTCTAGATATCCGGAATAAATTAAGCTTATAAAATTTTATGACTTATTAGGAATTAGAATATAGTATACTCCATTTTGACAAAAATATTGAAAAATTACGAAAATGTAAGTTGAAAATTTCTCGCAGCACGTCTTTCTTTACGAATGCCGAAACATTAGAATCAACCTTCATTTCGCAAATTGGCTGACGACCCTTGTTAATGATTACCATTTTCCTACTATAAATATGCGACGATATCCACACCATTCTAAAATTACTGTACGATCCACGCAAGACATAATCTCAACCCTAAAATCTTCAAAATACACCATTTCACCTCCGACCGGAATCCTACCACCTTACCAACATCACCTGCACTATCTCAGCTTCTCCGCTTATCAACCACTGTATCGACCTGCCGCGCCGTGTTTACCTATAACCGGCGCATTGAAGTCGCCGGCGGCGGCGGCGGCCGGTACCAACCCCCAACCGCGGAAAGAAAGAAATTCCCGCGCGACGTTTAATCCTTTCAAGCCCTCAGACGCGCGCGTGCTCTTAATTCGTTAATTAATACCCAGCGGGATAGCCGCGCCGAGTGTATAAGAAACGTCGTATCCTTGGGAGACGAGCGTCCGCGCGCCCTGGCACTCGAGACGACGACGCTCCCGAAGGAAATCCCATTTTTCAGAGCGAGCCCTTTGTTAATTGTCGCCCGGCTGTTCGGCGCTTCATTGTGCGGCGCGAGATTTTTCCTTCTTATCTCTTTTTCTCTTTTTTTCTTGAAGATTCTTTTTGTCGTCCGTCTGAGGTAGACCGGGCTGAAACGATGTCTCTGAGCAATGAACGTTTAAAAATGCTATAGTTATTTCTATACCTATATTAGATTTAAATTAAATTCTGCTTATTTTTTGTTCTCATTACACACGCTCGAGAAATCTGAAAACAGTTAGAAAAAAGTAATATCACCTATACACAACTTCTCCACGGCCCCTCCGCCTATAATACTCCCGATACACACAAGACGTTATGAACTTGCTGCTCGTTCACCGTAAGATCCGAAGAAGAAGAAGAAAAAAAGCGTCCTCCTCCTCCGCCGCCGACGACGACGACGTCTAGGGAGATTCAAATGAAAAAGGGGAACGGAAAATCCGAACGGCCAACAACAGCCTCTTTATTTAACCTCTCGCTCTATCTCCGCCTTCGGAGACGTTTCGATGGCCCTCGAGGGCGGCTTCTTCTTTCGTCTTACCCGAGGAAAGAGAGAGGGCACGTCTTCGTGTACACACGCGAGAGAGGCGTATATAGAGTACATATACCCTTTGAAAATTAGGCTGGCCGGGAGGAACGAGCCAGAGATTAATCAGGGCCCGAGACGGTCTGACCTCTTCCGTGAAGAGAGGGAGAGGGAGACTTATGTTCGTCTAGGCTATTGTTTTGAGTGTGTAGTCGGATAGATAAGGAGGATCGGAATGTATAAGTTTTGTCTGGCGGGGATATATTTTCGATAGTTAAAGATTTTCTTGGGTTAATGAAGAGCTAGAATTTCTCTAGTAATGAATCAAGAGACACAAGTCAATTACATTTCAGTATAATTTAAAAAAAAAAAAAAAAAAAAAAAAAAAAAAAAAAAAAAAAAAAAAAAAAAATA
>JAPYZP010001732.1:0-28035 GCA_030522985.1 Torymus sinensis | reverse complement strand
TGGGGTGAGCGTCATCGGCAGAGAGTAGTACCCTTCGGGGCCCAGCGCTATAATGTCAGTTCGGAATTCAAGGAACCATCCGATAAACATAATCTTCTTATCTGGTGTTCCCCTCTTTACCAAGGTGCTGTACATGCAGCCGGAGATTCGTATAATTTACCCCCTGGGAGGAGTAGCAACCAGAAAAAAATTGGACGAACGTCGGGGAAGGTATCGCTCGTTTTTCGTCGAGATATATAACATTCAATTGGGTGTTAATTATTTTTACGCTAACTATTGTGATTGCATATGAGTGAAGGCATACTTGTCGCAGTTCGTTTGTGATTATTAGCAATCTTTCGAAAGTATCGGATTGGCAAATAATTAGTAATGTATTGAAGCTAAATTTCTTCGCACATTATCGTATCGTCAGTGTCAACACATAATTAATCTAACTCGGAAAGGGTTCGCAACCTTTGGGTTGTGAATTAGTCTCAAACTTTGGGATATATTTTATGAAGATAAAAACGTACGAATATTATTAAGACTGTAACGCTCAGCAAAACTTTCCAGTTATTAAGAAGTGTTCGAAAACGTCGCTTTATTAAATTTAAATCATTCATTTTGAATGATATTTGTAAAATACGAAAGCAAGAAAGACTGCACTGTAGAAAAAAAACGAGCTTCATTCGCTTTTATGAGAACTAAAAATATCGATAGTTTATTAAAGTTGCTGTGGTTTTTAGCGATTTCTCAGTGCTTTTTTTCGCTAATCTTGCAAAAACTAATGAAAATTCCTTTTCTCTTGTTATATTTTCTTTTATTTATATTATATGAAAGGCTTTTTTTAGAATGAATGAGGTATAGATTTAAAAATGAGGAATTTTTTTTTTGCAGCGTTATGGTATATAATATTCTAACATTTTTCAGATTTCCACATTCAGACCCAGAGGTAAGACTCCCGTCGTAAACATCAAAGATATACGTCTTTATTTGTTTATTTCAGAATTATAAATATATTATTCGCATTTTTGACACCACTCAATATTAAACTAATATTTTGCATATGCTCAAAAAAAAGAAATAAAGCTTTTTTCTGTTTCACTTTCATTTATAAAATTTTACGTAGGACTTTTTTATTCTGACTAATTTACGTTTGAATTCGTTTTTTCTTTTTCAGAAATTCGTTGATTAATGTAGTAGTAAGACTGCAATTTGGTCTATGAAATCTCGAGAAACGTTCAAGTTATACTTTGTTCTCAGCAAATTGCGCGGTAGCAGTATTGAATATTCTTACATACAATGTATCAGTCTCAAATTAAATAGAGATGCCTAAAACATATTGCTCATTGAGTAATGATAGGCTAACTCTACAAACCCTCAGTTTTGTTCTGTAATATGCATCCATTCGAATTAATGTCATTTGAAAAAGGCATGAATACTTGAAGCAAGTATATTTTCGATGGGTATACGAATCAAAGTGATTATGTTATTAATGAAATAATTCGAGCAGCTTTAGAAGAGGGAAAAGTGTCTTTACTATACGAAGAACAGAACTAAAGATGAAACGAATAAAATTTTTAATAAATAATCTCTTTTAATGTCGTGCCTGACTGAATTAAGAGAACATTGAATTGTATTATAATTTTATAATATCACAAATCGACGGCTGAGAGGAAGAAGAACGTATCTCGACGCGCGGATGAAGAACGACGTATTTCGTCGTTCTTCATTCTTGCGCAGAGATACGTTGTTCTTCATCCTCGCGCCGAGATACGTCGTTCTTCATCCGCGCGCCGAGATACGTTCTTCTTCCTCTCAGCCGTCGAAATACTCTGGTGTATTTTTGTATTGGATAATGTATAAATCTTAAAATCTTAAAACATATAACTAAGTTAATTTATGGGTTTTAATATTTATGTCATTCTAATTGTTCATGACATAAGATATTTGACCAATATTTAGTAAGGAAACCTTATATTTCATTTATAGAATTTTATTAGGAAAACAACTTTGAATATCAAAGAAAATTTACATAATGAACTAACGAAACAAAAATGTATATGTACAAAGAGCATAAGAGATTTTTATATATAAAAAGAAAAAATACAATACATGATCACTAAAATGATCGTTTAAGTTGGAACTTTTTCATATTTATTAATTTTTCTCTGGGCTACTGCTTAATTAATACACTTTGTAAAAATAGCATACAGTACCAAAACTGCTATACCGTAACTTTATACATTTTTAATCCTTGTTGTGTTCTTCACAAAATCCCACTATGGTGGCAGTTTCAAGAGATAATTTCTATTATATCTCAGTTTATACATGAGATAATACTTAATATAAACGCTAAAACACAAGCAATACTTGCAGCCGTGGAGAAAAATGAAAGAAAGACAAAATTTCTAAGAGCGCCAACAAATTTACTTTCGTAAAAAAGGGAAAAAAAAGTAAACAATGCGAAATACTTGTTACATATTCATTTTTCCTATATTGTACAATTACTTCTCATTTATCTCCTCTCACGTCTAATTTGAAACCAAAGTTATTGTGAACTATGTACAGTAGATCGTATGCACGAATAGAAGAAATGTCCTATGATATGAGCTTGTAATATCTTACAACTCATACGCAAAATAATTTACAATAATATTCCCTGATTTATATACAATGTTTGGATACGTAACGAAACATTTCTTCGTCGATGGTAAATTAAAGACTCTGTTAACAAGAATCACCCGTAGAAAACATCTCTTTTCTTACGACTATCTCTTGTATTCACCTATATGCTTTTCAGCACATTTATTATAACTTTAATTATGCGCATTGTCATCGTAAACGAACTGTGTCATTATCTTGATAAAAACAAAATAAACTAGCTGATCAGACATGCGCGAGGAAGCATAATATCTTTCCCTAATCCTACAAAATATGAATATCGTCAAGTTTCGCAAACTTACGTAAGGGCATCTATTTATTATTTTTAAACGTATTTTCTCTGCCTCTCATTTATAATTACATTATGACAATATTTTCCCTTTATACTATCGTGTAATTAATCTGTTAGTAAATAAAAATTCACATCAACGAGTTTCCCGTTGTTGTCATTTCCATTTTTCTTAGTTTTTTGTATTTTTTCATTTTTTTCTTTATATCTGTACATGTAAAAAATTTATCACTGTACAATATGTTACAAAGACCACATACACTTACGCAGTAAGAAGTAATAAGTCTAATGAATACATCATTAGGATACAAAGATCAAATAAATAGTAAATTAAATTTTACATTTTTATAAAATGAAATAATTTCTTTCTAAATTATAAATACTGCTTTCACAAAAAATACGTAAGAAAACATTTTGCAAGGCATCTTAAATACTCTTAGCTATCTTTAAAAGTATCAACAAAACTTTATTCAATGAATTGTTTCTAAACTTCGAAACATTACTTTAGAAAATTAGCATAATGAAATGTCATTTAAATTTTTTCTTGATTTTGAAATTTATTAATAACTTTTTTAAATGAATAATATATTGCAAAAACCTCAAAAAGTATTTATAATTCAAAAAGATATTAACTTTATATTTATAAAAAGTATCACTCATTTACGTGGTTTAGTTTTTGGACTTTTAATATTTTAGTTTTTGTTATAGCATTACTTTTCCATTTATAACTGTCAAAAACAATTAACGCCCATGTAACGTTATTGAGGATCACGCGAAAAAATAAAGAAAGAAATTTGAGTTTAAGAAGTGTAATAAATAAGAAGCTTTTCTTTCTGACTTACAATTGATTTTTCTAACGTGTGCAGCTGTAGGTACTAGCATATAAATAAACAGCAACTTCATCGTTTTTAACATAAATCAGGTACATATTCTCGTTATCTGTCCATAGGTGTCTATCAATCTTAAACGGTTTTTTTACTTTTTATTAGGTATAAGTCATAAACGTTTCCATAGCTGTTACTTCACGAGATCCACAAAATTATGCGGCACGATCACAATAAACAAACGTCAGTTTTAGATTGGACATTTTTGCAACACAAAATATATCTGAAAGCCTTTTTGAAATTTTAATTCTCAGTAAAACAAAATAATTCCATAGCAATGATTCATTACGTTAATTATAACAACACAATTAAATAAAGCATGAGTAAAATATTCATAATTATTTGACAATACTTTCACAATGGTTCTTTGAATCTGAAAAAATACCTATTCACTTGAAAAGAAAAAGGATATTAACCCTAATGTCCAAAATACGTGTTTGAATAAAATAAACACGTAGATTTTTAAAATAAAATAATTTACGAAATGAATAAGAAAGTCATTCTGTGGCCAGACTGCGTAAATCTTTTTCAAGAAATACAAACATCCTATTTCAATTTCATGTTATAGTTGTCCGTAACAATTCTCTTGTTTTAAATTTAAGCGCATACTAATAAAAAATGTATGTTGTGCTTATAAGAGTATGCACCAAATGCCTTTTTACTTTGATTGAAAAATTTTATTGAATTGATTTACCAAGGATTGAAGATAATCTTTATTTTGTTATTCACGTAAACATGTAGATAATATGAAAAAATTAATTTTTACATGGTTTGTTTTATATTTTGAAATCTTTACTAAAAGATTAAATAAAAATATGAAGTATGTAAGGTAAACAAATATTTAACACAAAAATTCACTTACACTGAGTTTTTATATCAAAATTATTAATTACATTTATTTAAAATTTGTATTGATGACAATATAATAATATAATACAAACAATAATTCACTATTAAAAGTTGTTAGTGTACTTTATTTAAGTGTTAAATTTATCTTTCAAATAGTTTTTAACGATTTTGGCACTACTGTAATAATTTAACGTCAAAGAAACATTAAGTATTGAGTATTCTTTACCTAACATTAAATTAGCAAAACTAAATATACAACAAATATTACTCAATCTTCATAGTAAATATGTAGCCACAGCCTCAAGGTAAATCAAGTAGATCAAAATTATATATTTAAATTTGAAAATATTTCAATAAAATTTTTCAATCAAGAAATAATTATTCTCTTTTTCTCGATCCTTTTATTATATATAACTGCGATTTAAGAAAATCAGAAGTAAAAAAGACAAAAATATAAAGAAACGCTCTGTTTTATATTACACTCCCGAAACACTTTTTCTTCTGTCAGTCAATTTACAAATATATAAGGGAAGCTTAGTATCGACAATTTGTTGTACGTAGTACGCAAACGTCCTTCATTTTATTGCACGCCTAGGGCGGCGATTCCGGCGCTTTTCAAAACGAAAAACAGAAAAAACAGTACAAATAACACCAGTATAAAACGTCCATTCGTTAAATGTTTGATGTATGTTTATGTACTTCTCTATGAATATTCCTCTTTATCGTCGAATATTGTCAATCACTCGTGCAGCAGGACTGCAGCAATGATACTGTCGACGATTATGACAACAACATGATCACTTCAAGTACGATTTGTAAAGAGTTGCGCTCCGACAAGTCTCCTTTTCTTGCTCAAGCAAGAACAGTAGGTCGCGGAAGTTGACCCTTTTAAGACGTGGTCGCAAAGGCATTTGTCGATTCAGACCCGCAGACGAACTACTAAATCCTGCATTACCACCAGAACTATTTGTAGACGAACCACCGAGATCGAGTTTAGGTTTTTTTCGAGGTCCAATAGCTTGCAAAGCTGTTTGATTTGCTTCGCGTTGTCTTGCTTCTTCCATTTCCGCTCGTTGCATCTACAAGAAAAAATATAAAATTAAAACAAATTATATTGAATTACTATGAATATTGATCTTACTTCGATATATCAAAATTTGTTAGAAAAATTACCTCTTTCGCTTTTGCTTTGAGCTTAGCTTGTTCAGGATCCTCTGTTTTCGCTCGACTTTTCGCTGCCTTTAATAGCACTTCCCTTTCTTGTTCCTCGTGTCTCTTACGTTCTACCCTATCTAATTCCTCTAAAAACTTTAACTGTGCTCTTACATCTTGTGTAACTTCGTATCTAGGATCAACCTATGCAAAACAATATGAAAATCAAGTTTGTAATTAATTAAACACTTTTTAAAACTTTATCTTATTTTTTTCTAATATATTTACAAAAATTTATTTTATTTTATTGTAATAAAAAATTATAATTTAAATGCTTGTAGAGTATATTAAATAACAAATATACATACTTTTACAAGATCTATCCTATGTTCAGCAATAATAGCTAATTTTTCAACTAAATTCTTCAGCCTCTCTTGTGCGGCATGTGAAATTAACGACGCTACTTCTTGATTAGGTTCTTCCAAACCATAACTAGTTACTATATGCACATATACAAATTATATCAATATAGTCATATTTATTTATTAGAATCATAAATCTATGTGATCTTACCTATTTTATTAATCTTTTGTTGAAGAGGTGTCATGTGAAGAAATACTTCGTCTTTACACGATCTTATTTGAGTACCAACAAACTTTGTTGATCCGAGAATTCTTTGAGATTCTTCCGCGAGATTGACTCCACCCATGGCTGCCACATCGTTAATATCATCGTCACCTCTGAAATAATTTTATATTTATTCATTTAGACTTTACTTAATAAAAAAAACATTATAAGAATCATTATCCATTAAAATATGAATTTAAAAAATTAACTTGATCATTTTCCGTGTACTTAGCAATAAATATAAAAAATTATATTAATGAATTTCTAAGTTTAATATATAATATAACATTAAACTTGATTAGAAATTACTACGATTCTTTTTTATTCCTATTTAAAATGATCAAATTATAATAATAAATATAGCTCAACAATTATTCTAATTCCGGTGAGTATTCCACTATTAATATTTCGTTGTATTTATTAAAACGATGTCTTACGTGTATCCCGCTGATGAGAAAGTCTTTTTCTCTTTTTCTTTGGGCAGAGGTTTCGGTTGTACGGAAGGCACTGCGGCTTTGTTCAACGTCGTAGGAGCGGTAACCGTTTTATTCTGCGTTGTTATAACCATCGTTTTAGAGGGCTGTGACATTGGCATCGACTTCTGCACAATCACTGGTCCAGTCGGCTGTCGAATCGTACCCGTCCCGGTGCTTGTGTTAGTTACACTCGTGCTCACCGATGAATGTTGTGGCGGATGTTGATGCTGTTGCTGCTGAATAGCAGCTGCGGACACCGTTGTCGTCTTTACAGCAAAAGTCGTTGGAGGACGGACCACTGTTGTCACCGGACGCACCTAAAATTGTAAAAAAAAATTAATATCTCTAAAAGCTAATGAGCCGACGGTACAGACAACATTCCGGTTAACCTGGGAATCTATATAAAGAAAATTTCTATTTTCATTTATACAAACTGAAATAATTAATTCAAAGTATTTTTCTCACATAAGTCACAATTAATTGATTCAATCAATGTTGCTTTTGGCTGTGGTTTCCCATATTGTTTAAACATCTTCCCCGGTCAATTTTTTAATTTTATTGACAGATTAAAGAATAAACCATATATTTTAGAGATAACTTATATTATAACTATCAAAATGGAAAAATAACAAAAATACTAAATTTTGTTTTATTTAACAAACTTTTTATCAAAACCTAACGTGTGTAAAATTAAGCAAAAAACTAAATCTCATAATTAGAATTAGTGACGACTTTTGTGAAAAATTTTACAGTTAATAACGTAACATAAATACATGCGAAAGCCAACTCAAATCATGAGCCCCATAACTAATGGTCGTGGTGTAATGAGCTGTTAGCAAGTGAATTAATGATGGGACTAAAATACCTTAAAAATTGCAATTTGACGTACTTATTTACATTGTTCACGTTCACTCAAAAATATTCGTCGCTTATTAAAATATTAGTTTACATGTACGTACATTTAAAATAGAAATTAATGACAAAATTTCATGCTTCAAATTAATTAATATAAGTCCAAATCAAAATGAACTTATAAACAATTTTTTGCAAATATTTTGTATTTCTCTATCCAACAATCAAATTTTGTTCTAAAATGTAAATATCGTATACTAGATTATATACAAACATTACTGGTATTTTAACGAAGCACATGAAGAAGCATAACAACACAAACATTTCTAATGGTAAAATAATAACTTTTTAAATAGGTCTTCCACTCCTTGATTTCAATAATCACATGGTCACGAACAAAAAATTGTGTTCTATTTGACTACCAGTAGTAATAATAAATTTTAATTTTTTCATCTATATAATAAAGCAAACGTGCAATATAATGCGTGCAATGAATGTGATATTCAATATATTTACTTTTTTGTTAAAGTGAGATGCCACTGGTTTTTCCAAAGTCTTTAAAAATATAAATGTTTCATGTTTAACATATAATGTATTTCTTTGTTAAATATGTTTGTATTTTAGTTGGTATATAATGATATAGTGATTATATACCAACAAAACAATATAAAAATTATTCACATGTTCAAAACTATAGACAATTTATTTGCCTTTTGAATGAACTATAACTTAAAATTATTTTTTTATAATACAATAAGATTGTTTTTAATTTCTTGGCTGACTTAACAACTAATTGGTAAGAATATATTGGTAATACTACAAAATAAAGTAACCATCTCTTTATAGTATCAAATTTGAAAAAAGGTCTAATGTAAAATTTTCCAAAATTTAAGGAGAATAGCTATTGCATTTTGCTATAAGAGTGCACATAAATATAATTTAGTAAACTCATTTCTTTTTTCCATATATATAATATATGTTTACATTTTCTTTAGAAAATATATTAAAAATTTTAAAGTACAACTTTTATATCCACTGTTCAAATCTGCTGCTTACCAATCTTTGTTGAACTATTGGTTGTGGAGGTCTTGGGACATTAGTGATTCCTGCAGGAGGTGCCATTACTCGAACTTGTGTGCTTATTGTTGGTGATACAGCAACTGTTGCATGGGAAGCAACTACTTGTGTAGGTGTAGGTGTGCCTACTGTGGCTGCTGGTGCTACAGCTACAGTTGGCCTGATTTGGTTTTGCTACAAAGTTTCAATAAAATGGTTAAATAATTTAAAAAAAAAATTATTATTTAATATCAATTAGTTGATATAATATTATTTACCACATTTTTGCGTTCTACGTGACAAAGGTATTTTAAAATGTGATTATGCACTATCTTAATTTATTACCTGTGCAACTGTTGCTGCTGTTGCAATTGAAAAAACAACATTTGGTGGTGGAGGTCGTATTCCTTCAATGACCAATTCCTTTGTAACAAGTGACTGACGTAAAAGCGGCAAACTCTTTTTGAGGAATCCGATTAAACATGGTTGCGGTGATGCATTTAATAATTTTTCTAATCTAACACAGAATTCTTCTGGCTCAACTTTAACATCAATTAACTCTTGTATTAACGTCCGAACATTTCGTTCCACATGTTTAGGTTCTCGACTAGATAACTCTAATAAGTTTGCTAAAAATTTACGGCACTTTTCTTTGGTATTATCTGTGGCTTGACGCTGTAATTTATTAGTAAAATCCAAGTTAAAATTTGTTATCTATCGGAGTAAATATGCCCAAGTATAATATCAAATTGAAAATGAATTTTTTATGTTATTTTAGTTTGTTAGAGTAACAGCAAATTGATAAACATAATATTATAAAACACATATAATATAAAATTTAATTTTTAAAAACATTTAGTTAAATCATAGAATAGTTCAAAAAATTTGAAAAACTCAAATAAAATAATGTAACATTAAATTCAATTAAATATTGCTATTATACCTGGGTAATGTTTAAATGAAAAGATTATTATTACTTTTACCTGGGTCGGCGATGGAGTTGGTTGTGCAGGTGTAGCAGCTGGTGTTGGTGCTGTAGTTGTTGCAGCAACAATAGTTGAAGTTACAGGAGTTACTGTTGTAGTTGTCACAGTAGGAGCTACAGTCTGTTAAATTAATAATGTACAAAATTAATTTATTAAAAAATTAGAGTGTATTTGGTTAGAATAACTCTCAGGACATTGACCAAAGCTTTAAAAAGTATAATAAAAGTTATTAGAAAAGTAGAAAAGTTGCTATTTTGTATACAAACTGTTTTTAATTAATTCACTATTATTACTCATCTACTTTTTAAGCCCAGAAAAAAATTTTTCTTGAATTATTCTGACCATTAAAATTACATTTTAAGAATGAATGGAATAACCAATCAGCTAAAGTCATTCATAACAAGTTTTTCATGCTTTTTGCACATGAGTTATAAAAAATTGTCTTTCTTAATAATTATTTTAATATAGTCATTTTATTTTAAATTATATAAATCATTTTATATATTTCTAAAATATATAATTTAAATATATTTTTAAATAGTTAACGCACTTTTACCTTGTAAAGACTCGTAGTTTTGTTAATATAATGGGAAATTTGCACTAATTCATTTGAAATTTGTTATTTGGATAATGTTGAAAACTAAAATTTTAAAAAAAGGTGTTAATCTTTAGTGATACACTTTTGTAGTTACAAAATTATAGTTTAAAAAATTTTAAATAATTTATTCATGTGCCAAGAATTATATAATTGTGATGATTACTAACTTTGATTTACTTTTAATTTTTGTCTTGTAACAAAATTGAAAATCTAACTTAAAGTACAGAAAATAGTCACTCACTGTCTAATAGTGCCATGCAAAATAAATAGGAATAAGAGTAGTTTTTCAGTTACTCTACTTTTGAAAACATTTAATCAACCATATATAATATATTTTAATCTAAATATAAAATAAAAAAAGATATGTGAATTTGCAAAATTCTCATGCATGTACTTTAGAAAAAGATTACCATGCTGTAGGCACCAACTTCCTAAGTTTATGAATTTTGAACTTTCATAAGAAATTTAAAAAAATTGTGTTTTTATATTCCTGATTTTTTAATTTATGTACAACAATGTGATATATTTTTGTTATATTGATATATTTTTCACTTAACTTAATCAGTATAACATCTATATATATATATATTTAAATCTTACATTTTTCTTTTATTATAATTACAATTGTTAGTTAAAAAAAATATAAAAGTTTTAAATTATAATAAACTGTAAATATATTGATAAATTAAAAAAAAAAAGTAAAAAATTTGAAAGTTGAACAAATTTTAATCAGATACGGCTATTACATAACATACACAAAATTTCTACTTAGTCACAGCATTCCAACTCAAGAGATTGGAACAAAAACATCTAAGAAGAGGCTACTTCGAGTCTTATTAGAGGTATTTGTGTGCGTCACCTGAATAGGTTTTCTTATTGTGGCGAGTGGTGGGCCTGTGAACTGTGCGTTCAGCCTACTTACAGCTGGCAATGACGCTAGACGATATGTGGTGCCAGTAGCACCTGGAGTTGCTACTACTGTGTTGCCTGCAATGCTGTTCGGAGTTACTGTCCCTGTAGGAGTTCCAGGAGTTGGGGCCGGTCCTACCCTTAGTAACTGAAATTGACCATTCTCAGTTTTGAGTAGAAGGTGACCTTGTGTACCAGCTTGTAAACCCTGAAGAGTTTGTAACGTGATCTAGAAATAATAAATAAATTATGAAAATATTGTTCAAAACAAACTAATTTAAGAAAAAGATATTTTCGTATACAATGTCATAATTATTTGTACTTTACCGTGTCAGGTACATTACAATTTATAATTTAAAAGTTTTTATACAGCAATTAAGAATAAAATAAATCAAAATTTGTTCTGTAAAATTCTATTTCCATTATTAAGAAATAATGTTGATAGATAATATTTTTAGAACAAGAAACTAACATTTTCAGAAACCACACTTCAAAAGCAAAGTAAAAGAATTTATCTTTTATTTATTATATGTATATAATCCTTCTATCTATAGTACATAAGAAACACAACTACTTAACCTAACCTAAATTTATTTGTCATCTCAATTACAATTGATTTATTCTAACAACTTGTATTTGATTCAAAATATTATTATTAAATACTATTAAAAACATATTTGTATTTTTATATAAACAATTCTAACTGTTGCTTTCATATACTATTTTTTGTCTATTTTATAGAACATAATATATAAAAGTAACAATTAAAATTGTAATTATTAGATACCAAATAAACTTTATCATTAAATTTAAAATCATTATCAAGATACTTACATTATTAATAATAAAATATTAATATCTCTTTTTTTAAGTAATTAAAATTATAAAAAAATCTTTTGAAAGTCAAGAATAGCTTAATTTTAAGAAAAAAAAAAAAAACTAGAAATGACATGAAAATATATAGCTGCGCATGATATTCCAAAGCAATTGTTAATAAAAAGCAAGTGTCAACAAATGACATAAGACCCAACACCACAAGCTTTTCATTCATAAAAAGGGTAGATTATTGATGTAATCCTTATTTCAATACAAAATCACAAATTTCAGTTTTGTGCACCTCAAAACACTGTTGGCACCTAATGTATCAGTAAAATTACATATTAAAACCTACCAATTTTTTAAAATTGTGAGAAAAGTCTGTTTAAAATAATATTTTGACTGAACTAGAAGGTGATCTTTTTAATATTCGTAACTTAACATAAATTTTGAATTTAGGATTGAAATTTTTGTGTGAATTTTATGATTTGAAATAATGATTTCCCAGAGGTTGCAAAAAATTCAGGAGCACACAGAAAGCATATTAATTTGTTAGCAAAAAAAAAGAAGCATAACATTCAGGACATACCCCAGGGGTTCCCGCTCTTGCTCCCATCATGTGCGGGCCGATGACAACCCTAGAAGCAACTTGTTTACCTGCCTGCTGACCGGTCACCGGTGTGCCCGGCCGCATGGCATTGACATTGAGTATCTGTAAGTTACTGGGCACTATTGTAGAGGTGACACCAGCCTTTGCCTGCTGCACTGTGTTAGTCATATTTGCGGCGACTGTGACTGGGACTGACATAGGGACGGAAACCATGCCACCAGGCGCCGCAGTAGTCTTAAGAACCAAAGCAGTCTGTTTATTCATGTTTATCGTGGCCTGATTAGTAGTCTGTGTCCCAGAAACATTGCTCACTGAGTTAGACGTGCTTTGGAGCACTGTCTGGGTAGTAACAACACCCAGGGTGCCATTGGCCAGCTGGGCAACATTCTGTGCAGGGAACGTTAGTTTATTGTTAGCGTTGACAACACCAGTAGTTGCAATGACCTGGCTGCTGCCTGGATAAACAATCTTCACATGCTCCCCTTGGACCTTGGCCAGTGCAGTGAGTTGATTGGTCTGATTGCTGGTAACCTGATTGCTTGTTACTTGATTGATGAATGTGGTCTGCTGTTGCTGCTGCGAGACCTGCTGTTGCTGCTGCTGCTGCTGCTGCGAGACCTGTTGTTGCTGCTGCTGCTGTGTGACCTGCTGTTGCTGCTGCTGTTGTTGCTGCTGCTGTTGTTGCTGCTGCTGCTGTTGTTGCTGCTGCTGCTGTTGCTGCTGCTGTTGCTGCTGCTGCTGCTGCTGCACGATCTGCTGCTGTTGCTGCTGCACAACCTGCTGCTGCTGTTGTTGCTGCTGCTGCTGCTGCTGCTGCTGCTGCTGCTGCTGCTGTTGCTGCTGCTGCTGTTGCTGCTGGACAACCTGCTGCTGCGTAACCTGCTGCTGTTGCAGTTGTGACTGCTGCTGCAGCTGCTGCTGAGGCTGAGGCTGTTGCTGCACCTGCATGGTCTGGACCTGCGTCTGGGCTTGCGTCTGGAGGATCTGTTGGGGTGGACTGCCGCCTGTAACGACGTTCACGCTCCCCAGGGTGACCTGGCCGGTCGTGCTCGCTGGCGTCGGCGTCGCCTTGACGAGTTCCTGCGTCACGACAGCGGCAGTCATGTTGTTGACCATCTGCGGCTGGCTGCCGCCGTTGCCGCTGGCACTGACCCCAGTAGCCCCGTGGCCGCCCGCGCCGCCGTTGCCGCCGTTGGTGCTGCCCGCGCTAGAGCCGCTGCCGTCGCTCGTGCCGTTAGCGGCGACATGCTGCTGCTGCGGGGCCGGCTTCGGGAGGCTCGGGGCCGGCGCGACGCTCGTCGTCGTCAGCGGCGCCGCGACGGCGACGGCGACGGCCGCGGACGAGCCGTTGTTCCCGCTGCTCGGGAGGTGGTTACTGCTCGGGGCCGGGACCGCCGACTGGACGCTCGGGCTCGGCTGGGTCGTCGCCCCGGTGACGAGCTGTGTCTCGAGGGAGCCGACGATGGCGCTCACCGCGGATTCGTCGACGTCCGTGCTGAGGGCCTCCTCAAGGAACTTCGCTGACGCCATTTTCGTCCGAGCTCCAACTGTAAACTGAGCCGCGCATGCGCCACCGACACACCGCCGCGCCGCCGCCGCCGCTCTCACTGCCACCGCCGCCGCCGCCGCCGCCGCTCACCGACGTGCTCCGCTGCTGCCGCGCGGGGAACATGCCGCGCTCCACAGCCGGCGCTCCGCAACTAGCGCTCGCTCATGCACCGCCGCCGCCGCCGCTTCTCCTCGTTCGTCGTCGCGTGCGTGACTCCGTTATTGCGCTTATATGTGTCTATGTGTCGGTGGTATAGTGCGCCGCGGCGAGAGAGAGAGCCGCCGATCATTCGGATTACACTGGACGATGCTGCCCCCCTCCCCCCCTGCCCGAACGGTGCATTGGCTTTTATTCGCGCAATCGCGCCGCGCGCATGTAAATGCGCGACGCTCGAGCGAAAGGGTCTATGCGTCGCGCTTCGTCTCCCTCTCTGTCTCTCTCTCTCTCTCTCTGCTGATTACGCTGATATATATAGCACAAGGTATATATGTACTGCGCACTTGGCAGTGGTTGTTTCACCCCTATCGCTAGCGTCGAGGCTCGTCGGGCGGCATGTTCTCTTTGTCTGGATAAATCTGCAAAAATTCCAAGCGTAATTTTTATTAGTACGAGTCTACAAAAAGTCGTAATGTATGAATCATAAAAGATTTTATAATTTTTTAACTATATGCATGATGCTTCGCGGTCGTTTCAGATTATATATACTATTTAGTATATATATATATAGTACATAAAAATTCATCATGCAGCTGATCTGCAGACTGCAGCGGGAAATGTGATACCACGCGGGCGCCTATATAGCGGGAAAATAACGTGCTCAATGTGACGGTCAGTGACCGCTTTTTAAGCTTTTTTTTGTGCATTAAAATCGTCTGATTCGAGTTGTCCCCATTTGGCCGCATGAGGATAATGACATTCCCTTCCTTTCCGTCTCATTTTCCTAACCTAATTCGAACTTGAATCAATTACTTACCACTATCATATCATACACTAAAGAAAAAATATGTAGAAAGCAAATCGAATACAAGAATAATAATATAGAAGCTATTAGAGTTCTCAACAGACTGATAAGGAGAACATCAGCGGTATTGGTCCTGGATTTCACTAAAACCAGAAATAAAAACTGTAGGAGGTACCTATATGTAGGACTTCTTTATGACAAATAATGTGACACGTGTCTCGGGGATTTTTGTGAATCGAACTTTTTTCCGAGACCCAAACTATTTAGGGATCTCTTTTTTTAGTTAATAGGTTTTTCTCAATATTTCGGACATATAAATGGACTAAAAAGTTTATAAAAGAAGATAAGAAAAGCTTTAATTTAAGGTGTGTTTCGATTTCCAAAAAATTTATCGGCTATCAAAGATAAATTGAGAAGATAGCTTAAAATACCACCCGTTATATGCTTGAAAAAAAATGAGAAATTTTGAATGATTTTCTTACTTTATTTTTATAATAGCCTATAACTTTTTTAAAAATCGAAATTTTTTAATGAAACACAGCTTAAATTAAAACTTTTTGTTGCCTTCTTAATGACCATTTCTAAATTAAAATTGGATAAAACGTCAAAAAGATTAACTTTCTTTGTTGAATTTTCTTTTAGGTGCCGGAAATTAATTTTAAAAATAAGTAAATTTTGCTAAAAAAAATTTTTTCGTTTTTTCAAGATCTCTTGCTTCAATGTATATTGTCACTTACGTCATGCGATGCGTAAAAGTTATTGTAAAAAATTCTTTGAATTGAAAAATAAAATGGGAAGAAATTTTTTTCTAGTTAAAAATGTGATCAGAGGTGATCACGATGTTTGAACTTTCCATATCTTATTCAAATTAAAAAAAAAATGTCGACCGATTTAAAAAAAAACGGCTAAAAAACCGAGACCAAAACTTTTAATATCCATAACATTTTCAGAGATTTTTAAACCCTTTGAGGGGCACATTTTTCTAATTTTGAAAATCATACGTGATCTATAAGTTTTCGGGGTCACTGATCGCGTAGGGCATACTACGAAAATAGTAGGGTATGGTATTTTCCGAAAAATATTTCACCTTTTTTTCGAAATTTTGGAGCTCAAACTAAAGGAAAACCATTTTGTGGTTTTGGACTTAATGGATTAAAATATCAAGATCGAATTAGTTACAAGAGTGTATTATTATTTATTTTCTATTATTTTAATAAGTTTAAAAAATAAGTTTACACCAGGTAAATAGTTTGAGCCCTCCAAACAAAAAATCGGGTAAAAATGTTTACTGATTACAACCTTGAATAAAATGATTTTTGTTTTCGCAAAGAAAAAACTCTGTAATGTATATAATTTTTTACGCGCTGTCACAATATCCTCAGTATCGAATATAAGAAGGATTAAGTCATGAGCCAGATCAAAGTACATCAATTCACAAGTTTGTGGATTTGAAAATTCGTTACTTCTATTTAATTTGACATCACTAATAAATATACTCTTTATGCAGGATTGATCCAAAATATAATAAAAATTACCGAAAGGAATTTTTAATTAAGATTTCCATTAGAAAATAACTAGAAAGTGTACACTTTTAACAAATGCCATGAATAACCTATTGATTTAGTTTCTATTTGAATCAATAATGCAAACTTTTGAACTTTAGACACTTTTGAAAAGAAGCCAACACGCTAACTTTCAAATATAATAAATACATATTGTTGAACAATAAATAGGAAACTAAATCAATACCTTAAAAGTGAAGTAGAATACAATATTATTTATAGTTACCACTTTTAGTAACCTACTTCTGAGTTTACACCTTTCAATTCGAAAGCGACGAGATATTTTTAGTCACATTTATTTATCAAATCATATAGCAAATATCAGTATAATATGACTTAAGAGCACCTTATTCTACGTTAGATTTTTGTACTGCTTGTGTATAGCGATATTTTTGAAATTAAAATATTTCGGTATTTATATATCGGACAAATATAATTTTTTAATTCAAATTTCGATAACGATTTGTGCAATTAAATATTTATATCTTATTTAATTGAAGATTTAATTTATGACTTTCTATTGGTTAAAAACGGAAGTTCATACATTTGGTTTACAGATAAGCAAAATTTCAAAAGGTTTTCAAGCAATTATGATATCAATATTGTCTCTAAGATATCTGAATTAAAAAATCTAATTATCATTATTTGCGATTATAGTCAAATAATATTTGTTTATTTTCTTTCATAATTACTTCAAATAATTTTACAGAGTAAAGGTGACATACACTTTCAATAATAATTCATTTGAAAAACAACCCTGGCAGAAATGTTAACCATAAATTACCTACTTTTTAGCTAACTTAATGGCTAAGAACAATATTTTTGCTTTTCTTTGATAATTATTATGTACTAATTTGAAGTAAATTTTGGCATGTAAGATTTAGCAACATATTGCTGAATTTTTACTCACCTTTCTCAAAATTTCATATGAATTTTACTTTCACAATAATGAACAACAATCGATTAGAATCCAACTAATGCAACTGGAAAAAGTAATTAGCTGGAAACTATAAACACTCAATTTAAATCACTCTTATTGGCCGCCTTGACCAATCACAATATAACTTATATCTTTGCTTAGATAACGAATATCCCGCCAAAGTTCAAATTTTCCGCAATACACTATGGTAATAGTATCTCAAAATATTAAACCTCTTAGTCTCATGAAAGGGGTACGATACTTTGTGCATCACATTTATGAAGAAAACCCTCGACGCCTCACTAGCTAACAGGAAAAAAGACTTCTCGTAATGCTAGCTACCTACTTGCATGTGCAGGATGATTTGGTCGCGCGGCATTCGCCAAGCCCGGCGGGATCGATTCGACCAATCCGAACTCACGAATGAGCTACGTCAACTTCAAATGCTTGCCGGGTTGCTTTAACGATCAGTCGGCGGCTATGCGTTGCTTACTTCAAATAATCATTAATAATGTCCACGGCATACAAATAAAGAGGACAGTTTATTTTTCTCTTATTAGGACTATATATTGTATTTTATTCTTAAAACGTTGTAATTATCAATAAAAAATATCGCTTTTTATATACGTAAGTTTTTTATACATAAGTTTTTATGAAATGATATTTGCCTAATGAATTGTTTCCTTTATTTTTGTGAAATAGTTAAATAAATTTTAAAAATATTACAGAATGGTATTTAAACTTGAAGAATTTATTGATTACTTTGCGTAAAGAGCGAAAAAAAGTAATTTTTCTATTTTTACGTTTTAGTGAAGAATTCTATATATTATAACTACCCTTTTTCATTATTACGTTCTTTTCCCGAAATAATATAAAAAACTAAAATACAAGTTTAAAAAAATAGTTTACCTTAAGTTATAAGATATAAATATATATGAAGCAAACGGAATATAAAATAATGTTTCAGATATTCTTGATTATTATCATAACAATATTTCCAAGAAGTTTGTTACTTACGCGATAGATGTGATATATTAAACTTACTTTAGTTAGACTTCATGTAATGATCCTGTATATAAGTGCATTTTATCTGAACCGCAAAGCAGTAAACTTTTCTGATAGTATTAACTACATAGGTACTCTTAAAAGAAATCGTAATCGAATTATTAATTGAATGTGTCGCATTTATTATATCTACCTTTTATGTCATCATTGGTACCACTGAAGGCTTACTTGTCTAGTAAAAATATTCATGCTTACTTGTCTAATCTGTCTAATACTATCATCTATGCATAATCATCTAATAGGCTTATTATAAATTAAAATTAGAGCAATCCAAACCTTCACACTGCTTATGAATTAGATAGTCAAAATACACATTACTTTAATACTTGCCACTCTTGTGTTATTCGGTTGAAACTAGAATTTAAATCGGAATTACAAATAACAAGCACATCATTTAACCGACTTAGCTACCACGGCACTTGATAATCATAACATGGACGCATTATTCATCTTCAACTTAATTATGAAAAATATATAAATGAAAGCTTCTTAGTAACAACATTTATAGATATGATTGCTTTATAATTTATTTGTGATCATTTTATAATGATAATGATTTTTGAAATATTTCAAGCGGTTAAAAATTATTGCTCAACGTGCGAAAAACTAGCACTTTGATTTCAGAAACAGTTTAGTCTAAGTAGAATACTTTAACTGGTCTTTATATTATTTATAGACAAACTTCGTTATATAAATATTAGTTATATTTATAAAAAAACAATTCGATAATTTACATTGAAAAATAACATTATTTTTACAATAAATGTGGCTAAATATGTCGTACATTTTTTAAATTCAAATTTACAATCACACATTATACTATACTATTTACAATACGCAGTGTTTATTATTTTCTTTTTAATATCAATAAAATTGTAATACAATTTTAAATAAGTCAAATAAATTAATTTTGCTGTTTAATCTTTTACAATTGTTTGACACATTGCAGCGTGATAGGAATTTATACTTCTTACATTGAATTGTGCACGCCCATATACGATAGTCATCGCATAACGATCGTTCCATTTTTTAGTTCTGATGAAATCGCAGAACAGTCCAACCTAACTAATAAGGTTAAAAAATTACATGATAAATAACAGTAAAAGAATTAAATTTTACGTGCCACGCGAAGTGTCTTCGGTATTGGTAATGTGAAATTTATTTTTGTAATCCAGTCTGTTTAATACTGCATTGGAGTATGTCTGTCCGCGATTATTCATTCGTCGTTGATTCGTATTGTAGTAGTTGAAAAAATTCAAAAAGTGGTGCTCCAGCGGATTATTCATGGTAGGAGGTGTCGCTTGTACCGGTCGTGCCATTGTCGATTTATGAATTTTGGATATTTGGTTTAATGATGCTTTTATCAAAGATGTCTAAGTGGCGCTTAACAATAAAAAAATTAGTTTAAGACATAATATTATCCGAGCTCTACGAATAATAAATGATAAAGATGTTTTAAATAGTTATACCTTTGTTGATCTGCAAGCAAAGCTATGGCAGCTACTGGATAAGAACGCGGGTATATGTCCCAAACGTAAATCCTAATTCCAAATTAATTATTAAATTATTAAGATAAAATTTATTTGTAAATTACTAAAAAAAATTGTTACCTATATTTGTTATACACCTTCCGCTTCAAGTAGATATTAGCTTCTGATACAGTTGATTAGAACATTATCAATCGTAAACACAGCGACACCTCGCTCTTAACTATCGACTGCAAGAATTTATAGTATTTTCTGTCCCTATAGGTATACCGTTCTCAGAAATTCTAACGAATTATATCTGATACGATGGCGATTAATTAGAAAATATCATTTTCTTTGAATATATTTTGATTTTAAATATTAAAAAACTTATTGGTATACATTAAAATTAAAAAAATTTCTTGCATTTTATTGCATACATATATCTTTTTTGTATTTTTTTTTTCTGGGATTTACCCACCTGCAGTCTCTTATTTTGTTTAGATAGGCATAGTCATTTACTCTGAATGAAAAACATACATTTTTTTCAAACAATAAGAGGAAATACCCTGCAATAAAAACTAAGCAAATAATAATTACTTTTGCGCGTGAAAAATTTATAAATAACTACTTTTTGAATGCAGATTTAAAAATAAAATTTAGCAATTTATTCTGTATGAGATCGTATAAATATTATACATTAAATGTATTTGCTATAATATAAATATAAAAATAAACAAGTATACTAACATGTGCCCAATGAAATCTATCTTTTGACATAAATACTAACATCTCTTATAAATATTGTTTACATCTTCAAATGAAAAGAGTATACCTTATTATCAAACGAAAAGATCCAATCTGCATTTGTATATTTGATCCATACAACTCTAACGAAACAATAGAAGACATTTTTAGAAAAATATAGTTATTACCAAAGAAAGAAGGCCAAACATGCGCGAAAAGCCTATGGTGAGATTATTACTGCAGAAAATCTTTATGAGTGGAAAAATTGCATTTATTAAATTAAATTGGAAAACACACACACACAATAAAAAAATAATGCAAAGAAATATATAATTCAAATACAAATTTGTATAGATGTCCGTCAATTTTATAAACACAATAAGTGTCACAATTAAAAGCTTATATAGTATTTACTTTTTTTGTTATAAGGGTTAATTAATGAAACTAGTTTCTCGCGTTCTCATGGAGATATTTTCTGAATTTTTAAAAATGTCTTTTACCTTGTCTCAAAGCCATACGTATACAATGCTAAACCGCTTCCATCAAATTTACAGTCTTAATATATTAGCCATTCTTCTTGTATCATTAATTTGTATCGTTTTTCTTTTACTGTCTGCATTCCGTTACTCATCACGGTCTCGGTGACCAGTGATCCCATGTTTTAATAATATCAAACAACGCGTCACCAGGACTTTCCGTCATGACGAGCTGTCTATGGCCCAGTACCTTGTAATCCCTCCTAAGCTCGCCTGCCTCGAAACCTGCATGAATCAGTCTCTTAGCAGCCTGCAGTTGCAGTTCAGTTGGCTTGGTTTTCCCGAAATTTCCTATGAAAGCAACGCCAATGCTATGATGGTTATGATCCTTCGTGTGGGCTCCGGTGACATTCCACCCGCGACCCTCGTATATCAAGCCATCACCTCCCACTAGAAAGTTGTAACCGATGTCATGCAATTCTCTCTTTACAACGTGCAAATCTCGAATTTCCTGCACAATCTGAATGCAATCGACTTTTGTGAAACAAAATGTTGTCACTGTGTGGCTAATGATCACGTAAGGTGGTGGCGAATCTCTCAGTGTGTATCGGCTGAAGGGAGGCTTAGCGCCCCATTCCTTTCGTGTTACCAAACCTTCAACTACCACTACCTTTGATTCTGAAAAAATGATTGGTATTTAAATGACAAAAAGATCGAATTACATTTATGTATTATAATAAGAGATAATTTTAAACACTTCATACCTCTTAAGTTACTTCTGGTATCAGACTTCATAGTGCCGTGAAAAACAGCATACAAACTAGACACGCTGAATGTAATAATGCAAAGGACCAATAATTTTTCCCACATCGGTAGAGAAGTCATGTCTAAAATATTAGTAATACGCATTCATTTCGTATACATTTAATAGGTTAAAACGTACAAGAAACAAATATTTTATATTTTCCAAGTCATAAATGCTAATTAATATGATAGAAAAACGATGTTACCTTTTTCCATGACAAACATTGCTATTTAATAATCAACGTCTTTTTTATTGGAGGAGCGAGATCTTAGACTTGATCGTTGAAATTAATCGGTACCTACGCCATGATGTATCTTGATAAACTGCCATATGCGTAATGACTCAGAGCGTAAAGGAGGATTACTTATCAACCATCAGATACATTATCTTTTTGTAGACTGCCGGTAAAGATTAAATGTCGTAAAAAAAATCTTTCTAATTCAATGTATTCTTACTTATTATCAGCCTCTCTCATATCTTACGAACGCCAAGGTGTTTTTTTAGATAATTTGTCGATAAAATTTTAACATAGCATGTAGATTCAGAAGAAGTATGAGGCTAATCATGATCTTAATGTTTTTAATTTAAAACCAATTTATTTTTGGATTTTCTGATATAATCTGTATTCAGATTTAATATTTTTCTTGAAAAAGTCTTAGTTTCTTATTATAAGTTTACAAATGGAAAATAATCTCGTGAACGTACTAATAATTAAAGACCGTAAAGTAAAACTCATAAAACGTTATAAAAATGTAATCCAGCAGGCTATAAAAAAAACCTCGTTATGTATAATAAAATATGTTATTTACAAATAGGTCTACTTATACAGGAAGGTCAATATAATCGTTCGATTAACAATTTTCGTGATTGATAAATTCATACGAGTCTAGTTCGAGTCTATAAATACACTTATATACGCACACATGTGGGCATCGTTGCCACTATGACACCAGTTCCTCTTCCTCCTCAACGTCACTATAATCCTCGCCGCAACTTAGGGTCCGTCCAGACATTAATAATTAAGCTACCATGAGAGAGATGGCTATATAGGATCTGTGCAGGCTATAGGATGAGATGAACAGAGTGAGACCGATAGGCAGGACTGTTCACATGCAGGAAAATCCTTGCGTAACGACCCCTTGTATTGCCAATATTTACACTTTTGCGGTTTGATCCAGTTCGAAAGAACCGAATTACAAGTCCCTCGTCAATAGGTAATGAAGATCGCGATTACTACTCGTCAACCGAATGAAGGTATATGTATATAGGTTTACGGAAAGTTCCTAACTTAAGATTTTTTTTTTATTTGCAATGCTGATATACAACATTTATTTGTATTTAGTAAAAAATATAATAGTGAGTAAATGTACACAATATTTATAATACAAGCACAAATTACATTTATTCATTACTACAAAACATATTTTAATTCACCGAATGAGGATTGCCTCAGCATATAACTTGCTAGGCAGCAAATCTGCTGTACATCAATTGTAAATGATTATAATTATAATAAGTTTTTGGTAAGAATCTAAAAATGTTACTTACTTTTTATTTGTTTTTAGTAAAATAACGAGGGGGAATATAAGGTGATTTTTATTGATTTATACAATTAGTGAACCAATAAAACACGAAAGAATGTTAATGTTTGAACGTGATAATACTTGATAACAATATCGTTTATATTCACTCTATCATTTATTTCAGCGAAGGTCACAGTTTCCTTTTAAGATATTCAAACCCAAATCTTATTTTCTCACCAATTTCATATTAGACAGTCTATTCCTTACAAAAAAAAAATTAACGAATGGTTCACTCAATTGTTTCAAAGAATAATAATTGACGACGTCTACTTGTCATTATTGCTATGAAAAGTAGCGTCATTTGGTAACATTTTTCGATTCTCATGATTATCATTATTAATAACCCAAACAAAAGTTGAATTTCGAGTAGATAAGAATAAATAAATCTAGTACGTACGAACACAATCTATAAAGACACTAGCAATGAAACGAGCGCAGCATCAGGGATTGCTGGTCCAGTGCTCCCAGGTCCTGATGACATTGAAGAGCTTGTCGCCGGGACTCTGGGTATGCGCCACCTGACGCTGCCCGATGAGCCTGTAATCCTTGCTCAGCTTGTTCTTCTTCACGCCGAGCTCGAGCAGCTTCACCGCCGTGGCGATCTGCTCCTTTGGCGGGCTCTTGTAGCTGAAGTCGCCGACGAAGGCAATGCCGATGCTGCGGTTGTTGTAATTGTGCGTGTGGGCACCGGCCATCTCCCAGCCGCGGCCCTCGTAGACGTTGCCGTCGCCGCCCACCAGGAAGTTGTAGCCCACGTCGACCCAGCCCTTGGCCTCGATGTGGAACGTCTGGATGACGCGCACGTTCAGCTTGCACTTGGCCTCGTTGTAGCAGGACTGCGTCGCCGTGTGGCTGATGATGGCGTAGGTGGCCGGCTGGACCTTCAGCCGACGAGGCGAGTCCGTCGCTTGCTGGGCGCCCCAGTCGGCTCGCGGTACTATGCGCACGCCGCTCTCCGCCGGCTTGTTGCTGAAGTCGTTGGCGGCTGTTCGGGGGGTCGTCGTGCAATGAAGATTTACGTTCAGTGACATTTTATAAGGCGCGAAGGTTTCCGACGAGGAGCCTTGTCGTACTATTATTCACTGCTATAGCTTAATACGAGAGAGAGAACGAGAGAGAGAGAGAGGGAGAGAGAGAGAGAGAGAGAGAGAGAGAGAGAGAGAGAGAGAATAGTTTTGCCAAAATTTTTATAAATTTAAAAAGTTAATGAACATTTCTTTATACTTCAGAGGTAAACATTATTAATTATCTTAGTAAATGTAGTATTGAAATCAATAAGGCAGAGCTCCATAGTATTAGGAGAAATTGTAGCATATATAGGGCAATGGAATCAGACGACTATGATCACGTAGAGATCAATATGATCACGTAGAGATCAATTCACTTTCTTTGGTAAGTACAATATAATCAACGTGTCATTTGAAAAGATTTACATGTAGATTTATTTATTAAAATCATATTTGATGTGGCTACTAAACAGATTTCACGTGTTTTATGTTGCCCGATGTTTTCTTTTATATGTTATCTTATATTATATATTTTATTTTCAAGATTTAAAAAATTATTCTACTTGTATACTCATTACTTTCAAACGTTTTTTAGAACTAAAGAAAACGTCGTTTAGCAACTCTAGTAACCATTTTGATCAATATAATACATTGTAAAATTGTATCGAAATAACGGAAATATACATTAGACGATTTTAGAGACGTACTAATTTTTATTAAAGTTGACAGTTTTAGTATTTTGAATGAAATACCGGTACTTTTCTGCATGGAAAATTTCTGGCAACTATTTAAGCTTTAAATTACTGCATTATGCAAATCTCACCTATGGATTCTTCATTGGCCGATATCAGGACCACCCCTAAGGAGATAATCCCGAATATAAGGAAAAAGCACCGAAGAATATTTATCTCCATTTTTATACATATACAAACTGGGAAACAAAAAAATATGTTTTGTTAACGAAAATTCTTTCTATATTGTGATTAAATAATGCGCGAAAAACTTGAATAAAAAAATTACGTTTTATTATAGTCACAGTTATTAAATTAACGAATTTATTCACTCTTCCAGTACGTGGATGTGCACGCACGGATGTTCGTTGGATGACTGACACTAGTTTCTCTGCGAGCGTTATTTTTTTAAATAACTCCGCAGGGGATCCCCACTAAGTTGGCTACTTAACTTTGTAATATGATTGATAGCTCTATAAATATAAAACTACAGTCTCTTGTATACAGTTATAAACTTGCATTTGGTACGAAGATTTGTATTAATATAAACAGATTTTTTTCAATAAAGTCTTATTTAAAAAATATTATAGAAATATAAGTATATTGTAAAAATTTTGAAGAACTTAATGATTAATAAAAAGTAATTTACAATTTTAATGTATAATATATAAGACCTCTTTTAAAATTTATAATATACAAATTATAATTATTAAATATTGTTTTTAATTAATTTTTAAAATATCAGATATTTTAGTTATTTGTTTATTAAACATCAGATCGTTGACAGTAAAAAAAATTAGTTCAGATGTTCATCCATCGATCGAATGGTCGATGTTACAATCAAGAAACATTACAAGATATATAATTTCTTAGAAACAACAGTAACTATCTCACTGAACTTTTGTATACTTTTTCAATATTCGTGTTTGTTACAAATTTCATCTATGATTTATATCTGTCCAGTGGTCCCAGTACCGAATGACATTATAGAGATGCCGACCAGGACTGATAGTTCCAATCAGCTGTCTTTGCCCAACCAGCTTGTAATCCTTGCTCAACTTCTTCCTCTCGACAGCAAAATCCAAAAGCCACTTTGTGACCTTTATTTGCATCTCTGTCGGCTGGACATCTTCGAAAGTGCCGATAAGCGCGATACCAATGCTCCGATCGTTGTAGCCCAAAGTATGCGCGCCCTGGACGTCCCAACCGCAACCCTCGTAGACGTTGCCGTCGTCACCCACCAGGAAGTTGTAGACGATGTCGTTCCAGCCTCGGGCCTTGACGTGAAGTGCCTGCATGTCGCGCAAGCTTAGCTTGCATTCGGTTTCCGAGTGACAGGGCCACGTAGATGTGTGGCAGATTATCACATGTGTCGCCGGTGAGATTCGCAGACTGATTGGTGGGGATACTGGAGGCTGAGCTCCCCAAAATTTCCGCGACTTGATGATGGTTTTGTTCCAAACGATTGCTGAAAATTTTTTTATTATTTAGCTCGTAATTGTAGCCAAAAGTTGATTGCGCTATATTGAAATAGAAAAATACAGAAAGGTGCAGTAAATATCGAGAGTAAATGAAAATAATTCTGGTGATCAAAAAAGTGTCGAAACCAACTGAATGACTTTATAATTTCAATCATCTCAGTATAACTATTGCAACAAAATGTAAAATTATTAGAAGCGAATTTTAATTACCTGCTACGAACAAACATAAAATGAAAACACATCCAAGGGTGATGAGAACCCGCTGTAAAATGTAATGATCTTTTTATGAGAGGTAATCCATTCTGCACCATAATTGAAACAAATTTATGAAAATTAATCAAAGTTCAATCTTGAAAAGTTTAATTTGTTCCCTACGATATTGACGTATTCGATAAAAATTTAGTAACCATACCTTTGACAACATTGTACAGAAATATTTATTTAACTTGCAGTTAGGTACGTATAGTACTTGGATGGCTGCTTTACTGATAAAAAAGTAGGTATAGTGGTCGGCTCACGGTTGTTATCTTACGAATAGTCTCAGCCATATGATTATACTGATATGGTAACAGATAAATGAAAAAGAATGTTAACGCTTGAAAGTAGATATAAAGTCATGAATATGACAGGCGAACCTAAAGGTAGCCCTTTTATACACAAGTTTTAGAATTTCACGTTTTTAGCGTTTTGAAATATAGGTAATGCACTCCTATTACATATTAAACTATATTCGACTTCGCTAAAAATACTTTTAGGACTTACTTGAACTAAAAAAGTTTCGTAGCAATGGATTTGGTTATTAAAAGTTATTGCAAATTTTCAACTTTAACACCCAAGTCCTTATAATTTATGTATCCGTTTTTCAGTCAGAACCTATATAATTCAATGAAAAAGTGTTGGAGAGGTGGAACCGTAACATATCTATGGCCATGATGA
>JAPYZP010001730.1:0-15381 GCA_030522985.1 Torymus sinensis | reverse complement strand
TCTATAATCTTTTTTTAGATATGTGGTAGTGAAAAAAGGTGGATTTACAGATGGAAAATTGGAACTGATGAAAAACCAAAGTCAGTAAAGAAACTTTTATTTGGAGCAAAAGTTGGAAATTTAGGTGAAGGAAATACTGTCGTTTTGAAAACGTCGCCTAATACAATAACTGTTTGTAATGGAAAAAAGATACCAGCTAAGATTGAGTCACAGCATGGAAAAATTATACATATAAACCTTTATGAGGATGCAAAGAAACTTATTTATATGACAGAATCAGGAACTATTGTTATACATGACATGAGTAATGAACAATCAATGCAATTATCAAAACTCGATTCTGTGGATAATTTCATTGACATATTGCAAATACAAGAAAATTATCTGGTTCTTTGCAGAGGGGAAAATAATAAGTTGCAGGTAAGATTTCAATAATTGAAAATCATTTTAGTTTCAGATGCACTCTTCATAAATTTATTAAATTAAATTTTTTTTTCATAAGGTTTCAAGACACATAAAAATAGCAAAATTAATAGAAGGCTCAGATCACATCAATTTTGTGCATAAAATAAGTGAAAATAGTGTGATAACGATATCCAAGGATGGGAACATAAAGCATTGGTTTATTGAAGATATGGAATGGCGAGAATTACATTCATTTATAGAAAACGATGGAACAACTATTTATAGTTGTTTAAGTAATGACAAAATTTTCTTAGCTTTATTAAAAGATGATCAAAAAGTAACAATTTATAAGCTATCAAACATGGAAACAGAACAATCAGATAATTTAAAAATAGAACCACATATAAAGCACGAATATAAACAACAATTGACTTCTTGTAAATTTTCTCAAGATGAAAAGTATTTGGCTATCACTTTAGATAATGGAGATATATCTGTAAGTGTCAACAAAAAAAGTTAAATATGTTTTTCTCAGAAACTCTCGACTGATATCGTCTATATACTTAATAATTTCGTTTACAGATCATCGATATACCGACAAAACTCGAATTGGGCAGGCTGTGCTTGCACTGCAGTGTAGTCGACGAGTTGCACTGGTCACCTGCTTCGATAAGCGTACCCATTCTGCTCTCGGTGAACTGCGACGAACTAGCCTGGTGGAATGTCTCATTCTTGAAAAGCCTCGATCGGACTCAGCATCGGCGTAGTCGCATGGGTATCAGCCGCAGTACCAGCAGCCCGATCGTGGGCACAAGTCCGCGTTCGAGCTTGAGTATGCCCAGCAGCCGGAGCGCCGATATAACCGTCATTAAAGAGGAGATTGAGAAATTGAACTTAGATGTCGACGACTTCTGGAGCCGCAAACTGGCCAAGAGCAGTGACAGACCGGCACTGCTCGGCTGTGTACAGCTGCCCGCAACCTGCACCGACAAGGTTAGCGTCTGCGTTTCAGAAGATTTCTCGAAATTCCTCACCGTAGACATTCACGGTACGGTCAGTAGTTACACACTTTTCGGAAATTTCAATACGTAGGTTGATCTATTTTACCTAAAGACGAGGTTGTAAAAATGACGGATTAGTGAAGAAATCGGTTTGTTACTTTGAAATGTCATAATTTTAATGTCCGCGTGCCATAAGTTTGCTGATGTTTTATCAGTTTTCTACAATATAGAATTTATGAGATTATTTTATGCTTATCTAATAGATATGCCAATTCATAACATAATATAATTATGTGAGCAATATTTACCGTATAATAGATAGTTCAGTATACGAAGCGACTTCTTTGTAATTACAAAATTCAGAAAACTATTTTTAATTTTTGAAGGAAAAAGTATAATATACTGATTATACGATGATTTTAGTTCATTGCTATTAAAATCATTTTTAAATATTTAATCATTATTTTTTTAAAGTAAATCTTATTTTACTGATTCAAACTTACCTTAATAAAAATATTTAAATATTCTTAAAATTTTACAAAAAATTATCTTTTAGAAAGAATAGTTGTTCTGATAATAACATTCAAATGTACATTTCAAAGTAACAAAAGGTGTGATTTGGTTGTAAAACATGAACAAAGAATATTATTCTGCAACATTCTATTGTGATATTACAATAGTGAATAGTATTGATAAAATGATGTATAGGATGGAGCATCGCATCGTAAAGTCGTTTTTAGCTAATACTTTGTTGAATCTGTAATCATGGGTGTGATTTTTAAACATAAGGGGCGTTTTTGACTGTTACCGATTTTACTTAAAAGAAAAACGTCTAAAAATTTTTATACATTACGAGATCTACACTGCCAAATGCATTTTTAGTAATTTTTAGGATAAACTTTTACCTCACGAAAAGCATTTATGGTAAAAATAATTGTAAAGAAAATCAAGATAGTTTTTAGAAAAAATTCTCAGAGCTTATTGATACGGCAATTGAGAAGCAAAATCGTGCCATCCTTTTACGGATTTGATAAAAACTTTTTACATTAAATTTTCAAATGAAAAGTTACAAATCACAATCATATAACATTTACATACCATATATTAAATATCTTTTTATAAAATAATAAAAGATAAATGTGAAAGGAGAAGCAATCTCATTGAAGTAAATATTTCACTAAAATTAGAGAAGAAAAAATGTGAATCATTTATAGTTTCTGTGTACTATTATGTTTTCGTATAAATTAGTAACATGAAAAACGTTTCAATAGCGGATACACGCATTTTTTAAGTAAAAATAATTCTTTAAAGAATTGCTACTCTTATAAAAAGTAAAAAAAAATTATTAAATTTAACATTCAATATTTTTAATTTCGTATACGATATTATTCGTATATACGTATCTATAGGTTGGAAGTTGGAAACATCATTAAAAATATTCTTTTTTCAACATGTGCATGAAAAAGGCCCTTTTTCTGCATACAGAAAAGTGAATGGAAAATCAAGTATTTCGAGCATCTAGTGAGCGGCGGGAGGAAAAATAGTAGCGGGACAACTCGATGTACCCGATCTACCATTCACTTTTCATGCAAAAAAGGTCCTACTCCTGCACTTATTAAAAAAAGTACTGTGTGTAGCAAGGGAGCCATTGCCTTTTCAGAATCGGATTATGATTTTGAGCACTCGTGTATAACTCGGGCGCTGCAGGCGTCCTCGTGAGCCACTCGTGCTCAATCATTATCCTCGCTAGAAAAAGTCAACTTTCCTCCGTAGTTGCACAAGGTACTATTCTATTACTCTGATATCAAAAAGTATTAATAATACTATCGTCATCAGTACTTATTAGAATCTCACGAAATTCTAAATTATTGATTTTTAACTAATTTTTGTCGTTTAATTATTTGTACACGATAGAATCGTTAACTATATTTCAAATTAATAAAAATTTATTAAATTCGTTAGTAAAAAATTTAAAAAAAAGTATAAAACAGCTTCCTATAAGTTAAATACAAATCATCATTAAAGATAAGAAGTGTAGATAATTTTTTTTTAATATTAGTTGAATGTTATTTAGAATATAATAGATTTTAAATTAGAATTGTCAGTACATGTAAGAACTGTAAATATTTTTAAAACATTTCGTAATGGGGAAATGGGAATTTTGTGAATGGTGCCTTAAGGTGTAATGTACTGCTGAATATTAATTCAGGCAATTTAAAAACGAGATCTCTATTGCATTTTTAATTTTAACTTTTTAATACGACTTTGTTACAGTTGTAATAAAAATACCTATTTTAAAAAATTGATACTCATGGATAATAACAGTATCGAAATTTTAATTCTTGACTCAGATTTTCAAAGACTTGATTGTGCATTTCTTTTAATGTTAATTTATAGATTTATACATTTTGTAATTTTAAGTAAACACTTTTGTACGTTTTGTATTATAATAATCATGTATATGTATATAAGTCTTAGCAAGCGTTCATTATTGTGATACGAGAATTCCTGGTACTATAACGGGTGCATTCTATTGCGTTGCAATAATTCACGGGAGTGTGTAATAATTATTGTAATGGCATGTATAAATCGGAGTCGAGGAAGTTATCGAACTCACGTTTTCTTAAGCGAACTTTGATACTGAAATATTATACATATTGTATATTGCTCGAGATTACTGTAAATAGAATTTGTTACACGAATACGTAAAAAAACAAAAAAAATAAAAAAAATATGACGTATACAAAAAAAGCCTTGTGTTGCAAGTTCATTCAACTCCCATCTCAATCTTGCGCTTAAAATCGCTATCGGCGAGTACTTGGGCGTTATAGCATACCGGAAAGACGAGGAGCGTACCTTCGATGACGTGCGTTACGTCGGCGTGTACAACCGAGAGAGAGAGATTTATTATTAGCACGCGAAGGCATTCAGATGCATTACATAAAAACATGCGGGGACTTGGCACGCCGCAAGACATCTGTTTTCAGACTCTAGGTCACGGAGCAGATGACTAGAGGCCAATGTCAAATACTCTCGCTGCTTCGGCTGCACGTGTGAAAGACTTTGTTGCTTAAATTTTCTTTTCAAACGGGTATAAGAAAATAAATGGATGAAATATACCTTTTCTTTTATTTATTTTACATTGTACATCTCAAACTAAACAAAATAATTGTTCTCCGAGGATTTTTATGAAAAGATGAATTACCGGAGACGCAGTTATTCTAATCTTTTTTTTATTTTTCCTAATCGCACTGATTTTCTTTAAACTCATTCGCATGACTCCGAACCAAAAGCCCTCGAAGCTCGGTCACTTCCTAGTCTTCACTCAAGATAAAATAGACCACACATCGTAGCTGCGCGCGTGCGCGCGTAGTTAGATATGACGCTCGTGGCAAGTGTATTAGGTATAGATACTGTACCAGCATGAGCAGCTCGTGTACAGCCGGGGCTAAGAGAGAGAGAGAGAGAGAGAGGGAAAATTCGCCTCTCCCGATCGAAAGTGGGGGGAAAACGGGAAGAGAGCGACAACGACGGCAGTGGCCACGCGCGGATCAGCAGATCGACGTCAGAGCCAGTCAACAGCACCGCGTGGCTGCTGCTGCTCCGTTTGCCTCGCTTCTTTTCGTTTCCCTGATTTTCCGCCGCCTCTCCCTCGCCCAGCCATGACGTCGGCGCTCTACAGGAACTCCATGCTCTCCATCGGCAAGCTCGTGCCCGAGAAACTCCAGCCCCTGTGGAAACACCCGGCAGGTAGGTGATATATAAGTATAGAAGTAGGCTGCGGTATACCTAATTATCAGTGGTGTTGGCTTCCCTTTTTTTCTCCCTTTCGCTCTCGCGCTCGCTCAGCCGTGTGGGCATGCATGATGCACTTCGCGGGGTTCCGCGCTGATTCGCCAACTGGGTCAAGGCCGTGGTCTAGTCGATAAACAGACACATGCATGACTGCACACACACGAGCAGACGACGATGAAAGAGGAGAGAGAGAGAGGAGCCCTTGTTCCGAAACGCGTGTGTCGTCCAATGTTAATCGAACGTTACGCTGCAGTTTCGCCGTGGACAGCGCGTGCATATATATTTCAATGGTGGGATTCGGCAGCGAATTGCCGTATGCGCGAATAATCAATGTTGCCTCCGCGAAAAGTCGCTCGTTTCAAAACTGAGCGCCTTTTGACCTCGTTTTTTTCCGATGTAGGTAGACTGAGAATTTCCAAGTCGTAAAACATTTGTTGCGGATCGAGAATTTATAACTTGAAAAAGAATGAGAGATCGACTAGAATTAAAAAGTATTATCACTGAGCTTTGTTTGGTTTTTTTCTTTTGTGCTCCCATATTATCTTGAACATGTCATTTATTGATGTTAGGAAATATCTTGTGTAATAAATGATCGTAATATCTTTTGCAAGAAGAGACACACAAGTGCAAGTCATTATATTGTTCAACTATTTTTATCAACAGGATATATTACTTATACCTTCGTGTTTAGTAATCATTGAGTAATATTAATAGCTGAACGTCAGAGATGAGACTGAATTATAAGCTGAAATTTTGATTTATAAAAGAGAATGTAAATCCTGTACCAAAACAAAACTCCAATTTATGGAAATCGATTAAAAAGTTAATATCTTTAAATTTCAGGTCCACAGACGATCTTCTTCTGGGCTCCTGCGTTCAAATGGGTAATTTCCTGTTCCTACACATTGCTTAATTCTGATAAAACTATTTCGCTTCGCAAAAGTCACGTGTCCGTTTGGTAATCAGCCAACGACGTCTCGTGCGAAGCTATGTATATAGATACGAGCAAAACTATTCACAAGCTATATACATAAAATCGCTTACTGCGCAGCTTCTGTTTTATATTTATTTTTCGACGGGTATAGCGATGCAAAGATATTTACCCTCGCGAATTTTCTTCCACCTTTCAGGGCCTTGTCATGGCGGGTTTGGGAGACCTTCAGAGACCAGCTGACAAGATCTCCGTCAGCCAGTCGTCTGCCCTCGGTCTGACGGGAGCAATCTGGACCCGGTACTCGCTGGCCATAACTCCCAAAAACTGGAGTCTCTTCAGTGTCAATATGTTCGTAGCATTCATAGCCATATACCAAGTATCCAGAGCTATCAGGTGAGTTTCAAAGTCAAATGCTTATAATGTATTTCGTCCAGTAATTCGTTATCTTCTATTCGGTGTACTGAACATTCAAATTGTTTTGCAGATTTAAAATGGAGAATAAAGCAGTATCTAACTAGAGGTCCGATTATCAAACTAGAACATTCCTTGGCTTGTGAAAGCATTCTACTGTGGTTTCTACTTCTTCTTGAAGAATGAACATCATAATTAAATGAAAAAGGTTTCATGCGGGAGTACTATAGTGATGAATAAGTTTGTTTAAATCAGGGAACACAAACATTCTATTATTTTCATCTGTCAACGAAGGTTTAGTTGATACTTAGCGCATCTCTGAGGCGGATGCGTAAATTTCAATGCATTCGTCGTAACGATGATAAGCGTTGTTAAGAAATATCTATGCACATCATCGTAAAAAAAAACTATTTTGTAACGGAAAAGCGAAAAGGCTGGTCCTTATATAATAATATTTCTATTTTTGTCATAATGCACTGACGACGTTACGATGCATCGACGTTAAACTATAATTTATGAAACGAAAAAGTAGGGGAAAACTTCCGATTATGTATATACAATGTATCATACTATTTATAAAATAGTGAAATTGTTCCCCTTCTGTCAGCTTGTCTGACAATGACACTGGGATCTGAAATCAATAAATCCAATTATTTTTATCAGAACATAAATAGTGAGAGCTTTATTTTTTTTCATCGTCTTGTTAAAATAATATTTATTTTTAATTGTGTTTATTGAACAAAATATTACATTATGTTACACAATTGTAAATTTTGAATGATAAAAGTGAAGTCTGATGAAATCAGATTCATCTTAGCCAATGAATCTATATATTTGTATTTATCTTCATATGGCGAAATCCGTTCTTAATAACGAAAACATTAAATTTCTCACATAGTTTGGTTTATTATAAGATGAGTTCAATTAGGTGTATAATTCGCGTGAAATATTATAGAAATATATACAGAAAATAATACAAACTAGTGAAAAAACTGGTTTTTAATACACACAGACACCAATAAAATTTACATTAATTTCTGGATATGTTAACATTAAATTAAATGTTTTCTCATAATATATTTTTATTAAGAAAAATTTTAATTGATCTTTAGAGTATAATTGCTTCTTTAACTTTTTAAAGAGCAAAATAAAAAACAAAAATTAAACATTATTCTAAAGTGAGCGTTTGTAATGTACTCAAGATTTGTTATAGAATAAAAAATATTATAAATTTTTAGAACAGGCAACACAGGTCTAAAAAATTAATGATTGATAAAAAGCTCTGGCAGTAAAGTAGTTCACCTGTGCAGTTATTGCATTTGAAGTGACTCATAGATCAGCAATGAACATTCCATAATCGATCGTAATTTCATTGTTGACATAGGTTGATAGGTACGATAATTTGGGTGCATCCGATAACAATAACAAGGTCGCCAATATTGAATCGATAAGAGATTACTAATACACTCATAGTAAGATATTCCTGCCCAGTCGGAAATGATCTTGTATAATAAAAGTTTTAAAAAGTTTATAATTGATATTAAAGCAGATTATAAAGTCAGGATTTGAGACTTTTATAAAAGTTTAAAACTGTTATAAAAACTTACAAATAGTTATTTAGTTTTATAAAAGTTTAAAACTGTTATAAAAACTTACAAATAGTTATTTAGTTTTATAAGTTTTTTGGATCGTCGTAAAAATTTGGAGATTTAATCATTAAAAAAAGTTAATAACTGATAATAACTGTTCCGAATTTTTACTAATTTGTACTAATTGAAATTAATAATTATTTGTATTTTAGAATATCCATATTAATGAAATTTCTATCTTACAATAAGTGAATAATTAATAAACTATTATTATTAAATAAAAAACGTTTATAACAGTTTACTTTATTACTCTTATAAACTTTTTTTAGTTGTTCATAATAGAAAGAAACTTTTGAGAATAACTTTTATAAACTGTTACTATAGTCTCAAATCCAATCTTTATAAACAGTTATAAACTTTTTTTTTAAATTACAAAAATTATTTATTTTTATATAATTAATTATTGGCTAAATTTTATTTCCGCCTGGGAGATAAACATTAATTGCCTGCGATATACACTTCTCAGTTATTCTTCAAGTTGTTTGTAAATAATAGATACAGCTGCGCACTTGATTATGATTCGCTTTTTGATTACGTCAGCGTCTTAGCCAATCAGATAAGCAATGCAAGTCTGCTTAATTTCCGATCGCAGGTCATTAACCAGTGTGGACTGTCGAGTCAACAAGATATTCCCACGCATTTTGTTTATTTTCGGCTGTGCATTTTAAATACTAAGTAAATTCAATTAAAAATTCTAATTGAGTTTTTCAAGCCTTTTTAAAGAAAAATCATGCGGTAATAAACATTTTTTACAATAAGCTAGTTATTAAAATTAAATTTAGCAAGCAGTGCGCATAAAAAAAAGCATTGGCGACTATGAAGTTACAATATCAAGGCAACTCGATATTTTATATTTAGCTACCGACTTCAAGCACAAGCAAAATCCCAAAGCATTGAACAAAATCCTGAACCGGCGAGCATATACTTAATTAAGCTTAATTACCAATTTAAGCAACTCGAAATCAAGTTTCGCGGAGCGGAAGTACGGACAGTGTCAGCAGACCGACAGCAGCGCCACCGTGCCCTCGCGTCCGTCACAGGCTACATCCTACATGACGCCAGATGGCCATCAGATGACGATTGCGCGCGCACGTCGCGGAACTCTGTGAGAGGTAGAGAGGGGGTCATGAAACGGGAAAGCCCGAGCCCCGTCTCCATTATTCTGTTTCCTTTCTGATCGTGTATTCAGGGAACTGCGCTTGGGAGTGCGCACATCGATGTGAGACAGCCGACGCCTTGGCCATTGTGTGTGTATATCGGAGCAGGACGGAGTGAGCGCGTCGCTGCGTAGGTTTTAACTTGGTGTGCTGTGTGTGGGGCTAGCAAGCAGCAGCGCTCCCTTTTTTGCTCGCATATATACGTCGTGTCCGCCGCCACCACCACCGCCGCCATCGTTTCTGCGCGTGTCCGCTTGTCGAGGGGCCGACCCGACCAACGAATTTTTCAGTCGTTTTGGTAGACGTTCGGGAAAGAAATTGGATTCTGAAGAAAGGAAAGAAAGCATTCTTGAGTCTATATACTGAGAAAGGACGAAAATTCGGAGCACGCAGGCGTCCAAGAGCGTTTGCAAGAGAGGTAGCTGCGTTGCTGAGGGGAGAGCGAATACTCCGTCAATATACGTGACATGGGTCGTTATAACAGAAGGTAAGTCTGTGCGTCCTGCACGAGATTGTTTTTTTTTTCGATTTTATTTTTCCTTTTTTTCTTTTTCGTTTATTCGCCTGTTACGAAGGAAACGAAGATGATTTATGTTTGGCTGAAAAGTGGCATGAGGACGAGGCTCCTTGTTTGCTGCCTCGTATTCCTGCGAGTTCATACTTAATTGATGAATGGAACCTTAGTCACTGATGTAGTTTAGCTAGTGCAGTCTAAATGCCAGATAATTAATATGTTTGTGTTTTCGAAATAATTCGTTAATTAATTTTTACAATATTATACGTTGCTTACGTATTATTAGTATACCTATTTATACCTAATCTATATTATAAAATATATGCTCATTTATTTGTGTATTATATATAGATCACATATGAAAACAAAAACAATCTGCATCTGCACTTGTGTAAATAAGTCATTGGAAAACTGTACTTGGACATCCTTGTCAACAGGTTGTGAGTTGTGTGCGGAAAATAGCTTCTTTCACATATTTTTGCAGTAAAAAAAAATATGAGAATATTTTGTATATTTGTTTCTAATAATTAACTTTTCGAAATTTCAAAATGTTAGTAGTGAAAAAAAAATTTACAATAGATACTTAAATGACTCATGATGACTCAAGCCTACTCTTTAGGTTAACGATTCATAAAAATTTTCAATTGAAATGAAATATCTAGATGTTTTTCTCTCAAGTGTATTATAAGTAATATACATTCAGAATATACATAGTTAAAAAATATTAAAGGTTTTTCTTACAATATTTTAAGATATATATTTAAGTATAAAAATTAAATCTCATTTTTTATATTATATTATGAATAGAAATATTTAAAAAATTGAATAATTCTCTCTTGTAGATGAATAAAATTTTTATTTACACAAATTTCTTTATATTTCAGTCGAAGTCGTGATAGGGATCGTAGGAGACGATCACGTTCACGGTCTCGTAGTAGATCTCCAAGAGATCGAAGAGGATGGGGTGGTGGAAGAGATCGTGGAGGAAGAAATGGTAGAAGTCAACCAGGCGCTAATTTGAAAAGACCAAGATGGGATATGAGCAGACTTGAACCATTCAAAAAAGACTTTTATGTACCTTGTGATACAGTACAGAACAGAGATCCTCGCATCGTAGAACAATACAGGAGTGAGAAAGAAATTACATTGAAGGGCAAAGGTATTCCAAATCCAGTTTTCTCATTTGAAGAAGCTGGCTTTCCAGAATATGTTATGAGAGAAATCAAGTAAGATATAAAATGTTTATATATTTGGAATAATTTATTTTTTTACCAAAATCTAAAATTTTCATTACTTTTTGTAGGAGACAGAACTTCAAAGAACCCACATCCATTCAAGCACAAGGTTGGCCTATTGCTCTCAGTGGTAGAGATATGGTAGGCATAGCATCCACTGGTTCAGGAAAGACACTTTCATACATTTTGCCTGCAATTGTTCACATAAATAGTCAGCCTAAGCTGTTGCGTAAAGATGGACCCATTGCTTTGGTACTGGCCCCAACACGAGAACTTGCCCAACAAATTCAGCAAGTTGCTGATGATTTTGGACATTCGTCAGGAATTAGAAATACATGCCTTTATGGTGGAGCACCAAAAGGTTCTCAAGCAAGAGATCTGGATGGTGGTGTCGAAATTGTAATTGCTACCCCTGGTAGATTATTAGATTTCCTCGAATCTGGTAGAACTAACTTGAAAAGATGTACCTATCTTGTACTGGATGAGGCTGACAGAATGCTGGACATGGGTTTTGAGCCTCAAATTCGCAAAATTATTGAACAAATCAGACCAGATAGACAAACACTTATGTGGTCTGCAACATGGCCTAAGGAAGTGAAAGCACTTGCAGAAGAGTTCCTTAAAGATTATGCTCAAATTAATGTAGGATCGTTGCAATTATCTGCAAATCACAATATTCTTCAAATCATTGATGTCTGTCAAGAATATGAAAAAGAAATTAAGTAAGTTCTTTATTTTTTGTTATTATTATTATTATTGAGTACTTCATTGAACAATGATATTAATTGTATATTTTTCACAAGGTTAAGCACGTTATTAAAAGAAATCATGGCAGAAAAGGAAAACAAAACGATAGTATTTATCGAAACAAAACGAAGAGTTGACGAGATCACTAGAAAAATGAAGAGGGATGGGTGGCCAGCAGTATGTATTCATGGTGACAAAACTCAGCAAGAAAGAGATTGGGTATTGCAAGGTAAACGTCGTAACATTATTAAACATAAAGTTTTTGAACTGTTGGAGTGATGTCTAAGATATATATATTTTTCTTTTCTAATAGATTTCAGATCTGGTAAAGCTCCGATTCTAGTTGCTACTGACGTAGCAGCCCGAGGATTAGGTAAGCATTGACTTTATTTTATCTCAGATCAAATAGATTAATAGGAAGAGTTTGTATTTTGTTGTAATATATGTATAAAGTAAATTTGCTTTTAAATTTTTGGGATAGTAGCTGGAAATCTTTTAAATCTAATTTTCAATTTATTTTTCTATTCTAACTTTAATTGTAACCATAATTTATTTTTCATTATTTTTTTCTTATTTTTTTTTTGTTCCAATTTTTTGCATATTAAAAGTATAAAGCATGTAACAAAAACGAAAGTTAAAAGTTGTACAAAGCAACAAGAACTACTACTACTCCTACTACTACTACTAGCAAGGTGAAGCAGAAGGAAGGTGAACTAAGCGGCTGGATGTTTGTTTACATTGCAGAGGCACATTGCGCGCAGGCCCAGGCCGGGTAATGCAAATAGCATTCGTTGGGACAGGTGCTCCCCGCCGCCTCTTAATATCGGTGGTGCACGTCTGGTTTGCATTGTCTGCGCTGCGGCTGCTGCGCGTGCCTCGTAGCTCACGCATCGCGGCGCTCCCCACACACGCAAAGTGCCGCTGCTCTCAGGCGCTGCCCGCGCTCTCCTGCTCTCCGCACAGGCGGCTCGCGAGAGCAAGCGGGTGGCACTCAAAAGCGAGAGAAACAGAGCGAGACACAGACAGAGACAGACAGAGGGCAGGCGGCGCCGACCGGGAGTCGGGGCTCTGCGTAGCGCTGTCTGCGACCGGTCCGCGCGGCGCCCGTCCGGCGCCCACGCGCGCTCCGCTGCCACCGCCGCCGCCGTCAGGGACAGCGTCGTCGCGTCGGACGACGCGTGACTGTGTGTGCGCTCGTCCTGCAGCTCGTCCTCTCGGGCCTCTGCCTCGCCGTCGCCGTCGTCGCCGCGGCGCACGTTCACACACGCGCACACACGATCATCAGCGCGGCGCCCGAGGCCGGAGCGGCCCGTGTGTGCTCTCTCTGCCCGGCGCCGTGAGGGCCGTTTGACCGGGAGAGAGCGAGCGAGGGCGATAGTCGAGCCACACTCGCCGCGCTCTCTCCTCCTCCTCCTCAGCCACGCCAAGGCGTAGCCGCGTTGGCTGCTGCCGTTGCGGGGGCTCGAGTCGATCGAGGTGCTGTGCTGCTGCCGCCGCGGCTATCTCTGGGCCCGGCTCTCCTCGCGGGGCGCTGGCGCGGCTCTCCTCTCGTTTCTCTGGCGACGACGCCGCCACCGCCGCCGCCGAGAGAGGCCCATTACACACAGCCGCAGACTTCTCTCTCTCGACCTGCCGCCGGGAGAGATTACCCAGATCAAATACAGTAATAAACGAGAGAAAGAGATAATAGAGTATGTGAGTCTGTGTGAGATCAGTGACAGAGCGTGTCTGTGTGGGAGAATGATAAAGAGCTGTATGTGGCGATTGTAGCGCGCCGGAGAGGGGCTTTACTGTAGCTGGAGAGCAAGCTCAGCCTATAATCCCTCCATACCTTTTCTTTAGCACATTTTATACATCGCCCACACATTTTTTTTTCGGTACTTGCTATGAGTTGACGGCAATTCACGTTAACTTTTCTTATTGGGGACGCGGATATTCTATATGTGTAATCCAGAAAACACGTTTGGTCTAAATTTTTAGGAAATACTAATTTTTATCCACGTCTATACCGGTATATGTATGTTTAATATTCGGCTTGGCTCTTTAATAATCACAAAAAAAAGAAAAAGATTTTTGTGGATTACTTATAAATTTCAAATCATACCAGTGGATAATTTTGTTGCATTTTTACTAGTTTCGAATTTTTCATGACTTTGATATTCATCACAGTAAGAACTTGTATGGAAAAGAATGTTTCTAACTCTTTATACTTATTCACTATTAAATAATCCCTCAAGTATTTTCCGATCCTCACGACAACTTTTCCTTTTTCATCTTAGAGATTTTTTCGTCAATTTATGTTGGATTATGGTATATTCATCTTAACTATAGTTCGTAACTCTTTTCATTTACAACGACATGATTTCATTTAGAGAGTAAATCTATATTCCAATTGTTATATTTTTCACTTAGATTGGCCGTGATTTGACAAAGTAGTAGTTATTTTTTGTAACCACTTGTGGTGCTCTTTTTAAAGTTAATATACAAAAATGAATTTTTTTTTTTTACTTTCTAGTCGTGATCTATAATAACGGTGCAAAAATCTTTAAAATAAGAACCACTAGTATATCGGTCACAAATAATTCTATCTTTTCATTTTTTATAAGTGTACATTCAGTACCCTTGTTCAAGAAAATTCTATATAATTGAATCGTGACAAAAAATAAGTCAGTATAATTTTCTTGACAAGCGTATTATTGAATAAGCGGAGCACAGAGGGATATGGGGTCCTGGATTTTCGCGAAACTTCAGTAAATGCTTGTATTTACAAAATAAATGGATACGTGACTCTGCATTTTTCTATAATAGAGATATGGCCATTTTTCGAATAATCTATCTTTTGACCCGGTTTCCGAGATAACGCCTTCTTTCTAACCGGCTTCGGAAATAACGCCTTTTTATGCCGAGACGACGATATAGACAAGGTGAGAGTTTAAAATGAGAGCTTGAGTTTAAGACTTTTTGCGTTGAAAAATCTTTATTTGTTTCAAACGTAAGTGTGGTTCAAAATTAGTAAATAAATTGCATGCATTTTTACCCCCTTTCTGCTAGATAATCTTTTAGTAATATTTTTTGATACTTTGAACGAATAAAAATTTTTCAACATAACAGGTTTTAAATTGCAACTCTCACTTTCTACTTTCATCTTGTTTATGGTAGATATTTTTAGGACTTTTAGCTATTTAAGTTTTCGGGCACACCCATTTCTTCTGGATATTTTGATAAATCTCCATATCTCTATTACTAAGGCCCGTTAAAAAAAAACCCTGACACGTGTCCATTTATATTTACAAATAAAAGCATTTGCCGAAGTTTCGTGAAAATCTAGGACCCACATTCCTGATGTTCCCCTTGTCAGTAGACCAGGAAACACCGCGATCCATTAGAATGAAAAGTAAATTCAAGGGTAATGCATTTAATATTATACACCAGCGTCTCTCACACATTCCCTGCAAAAACACTGTCATGAAAGAGTGTCGAGCAAGCTCATGCGCTCGCAATGAGTGCGAAAGATGGCGAAAAAAAAAACAAAC
>JAPYZP010001729.1:0-23245 GCA_030522985.1 Torymus sinensis | reverse complement strand
AAATATGTCAGTATCAGTTCACTTGCTACAAAAATAATAAAAATTATTATTTAAACAGTAAAATTTGCTACGAAAATCATAAAAGTTACTATTTAAAAACATAAAAATTCCACATGTCGAGTGTGTCTCAGCGCTACTACAAAAATAATAAATCTTATAAAAAAAAGTAAAGTTTACAAATAAATTTTCCACACTCTCTGCGTGAATGATCTCTCTCTCTCTGGTTCTAGTATCGAAAAGTACTATTTTCTCCGTTTCAGATTTCTTTATATATATTACATTTGTACGTGATGAAATCGGTTACTCATACTTATGGATAATTAAATACCCTAGTTTAACACTTTCTCTACTTATATAACACGTTTTCCCCTCACAAGACTCTCACTACCCGAGAGTCAATACCGTCGTATTTGCCTTCCGAAGCGCCGTTACCCAGTAGCACTCTTTTTAATCTCTTCCAAATTAAACGCATTCAAGTCAAGTTTCATTTGCTCTCTCTCTCTCTCACTCTCTCGAACCCCTTCCGGATGTCTCTCAAGGCACAGCAGCATCCGAGATATATATACAGGTCGATCGAGTGCAGCCTCGCCTGCATCCTAATTCGGCTCTCGATCCCCATTGGCAAACGTGACGAGCACCGGGAAGCGAGTTGACACAAAGTTGACGAGTTCCCCAATGTAGAGAAACAGCAGCGAGATAAACAGCGAGCGCGCCGAGAGACACAAACGGAGTAGTGCGAGGGAGAATGACAAAGAAGAATCAAGAAACATATACACAGTGGGCGAGCGAGTGTCTGTGTGTGTGAAAGAGTGAGAGCGAGAATTAGACGCAGGCGGATGGAGAGAGAGAGAGAGGAATCTGACGAGCAATTGTTTGCTCGTTGTAACTACGACTACTCCCTTTCTCTCTTCTCTACATGTGTATTTGGCTTTGGCTTCCTCCTTCCTCTCTACACTCTGTCGCGTACACCACCGGACTAATTCTCAATGGCGAAAGAGAACCGAACCGCGCGCCAAAATCAAAGGTGGAGACAGCAGCACGCGGGGCGCAGAGAGTTTGCTCGCGCAAACAGAGGCGAGATTCGCCCGTCCGCACGGTTGGAGGGATAAGTTTTCCGGGCGGCTGGCCTAACGTATTCCGACTTTGTCGCCGCGCCGTCGCCACCGGAGGCGGACGTAACGCGTAGGCATAAGCTCATGCAAATTGCGTTTGCGATATATCGTACGCGTGTCGTACGTGACGCCACGTACGAGCGGCAGCAGTAGCAGTGGTAGTAGGACGGACGAACGGACGCAGGCGGTGGTATAGAGGGTACAGGGTTTACACACTGGGCGCCGCGCGCGCGATCGCCCGGAGTTAGTTTGATTTTGCGCAACGAGGCCACGCGCAGCGGCGGCGGCGGCGGCGGCTTTCGGTGATTGACTTTGGAGATTGCCGCTTGGGTTGCCAAGAGAGAGTGGAGGTGGAAGAGGAGAGCTGGGGGGTTATTTAGCGTGGGTTTTTGGTTTTTAAAGGGAGAGTTTGAGGGTTGTTGTTTGATGATTGGTTATAGTTGTTAATAAAGATTTTTATGCAGATTTTTCTGCATACCTTCTCGCATAGCCGCCACCGCGACTTTTTACCGGACATCCTCCCACTGCGGCGCAGGAGTGTTTGATCCTTAACCGCCTCTACCCCTGGGCATGCATGCCGCGCATGCCATCTTAAACCCCAAATACTACCGCACCCAGCCAGGCGTTATGCATGTATGCGTGTATAATATACGCTACCGTGTACACATGCACGTTATCTGTGGTGCGGGGGAAACCTTATTTAAAGAGAAATTCCATACCAGGAGTATAGCGGGCGGAGGAATCAGAGTTGGATATTTTTATCTTCCAAGTCATATTATATTCTATTACGGCGCGGAAAATAACTATTGCAAGTATCCCTGTTTTGTATGGTAGAACGGTTACCCATCCAAGTATAAAAGTTGTATTGAACCACTGCTTAACTTTAACTTCTATATAGCCTAGACCCTCGGGTTTATATTTTTTTTATTATTTCCTAGCCGCTGTGGGAAAATATATAGTTAAATCATGATACCAAGTCACAAACAAAGAATGTAGACGTTATACTTGTTCTCAGTTTTTCCATCTCTCGAGGCCTTTACCGGCACACACTCATATTTTCCGAAAATTAATCTCCCCGTCTAAATCGCGTGACGAAAAACCGCCTATCCCCGGCTCATCGCCCACCCCCTATCCATCCTACACTCTCGCACGCGAGACACACAAGCACGCGCTCGCCGCCCACGACAAGAAGCCAATCCAGCTTATCACTTAGCGCTTCATCAAGATGAAAATCATAATCCCGGGGTCCGATGGGAGAAGTGTGTATGTGTGTGTGATGCGAGGCCATAAGGTAATCCTACGGCCAGCCTTAAATCACGCCCGCATATCCTGTATCCTCGGCGATTGTCGCGCAGCGTCATCTGTTTGCGCGGCACAAACAGGTGCGCAAAACCGTGGCCCGGGCGCGGAACAAGGCCTGCAATCACGGAACAAACCCCACCAGCAGCACCCGCTCAGCGGATAACAACGGAATTAGATGGATGGAGCCCGAGAGCGCCAGGCGGATAAATAAACGAATTAGGGGGATACGCCGTGCGACGCGCGCCGGTGTGCCGTGACGAAGGGAGGAGGTCTTGCGCGCGTGTGGGTATAGGTGAGGTTTTGACTATGGCGATTTCGAGGGCTTTCGGCCGCGCGGAGGGTGATTAGCCGGTGTGCGGTGTCGTTGTTTGGCCAACGGCGCGGCGGGCCCCGGCTCTTTAGGGTTATTAGAGCTGAAGTTTGTTTTTCTAAGGGTTTTGTTTCGTTATCATCTCGGTCAAGTGTTTGAATGATGATGTATGTAAGAGACTGTATTACGGAATTAAATACTAACGATTCTGTGATGGAGCTGGCAAATCAAAGCGAAATAAGGATCTTATTTGCGAGCCATTGTCACGCGGTTGAGAATAACCGCGAGGTCGCCGAAGTTAGTGCATAGAAGGTTTGCGGAGGGTTTTCCTCTCTCTCTCTCTCTCTCTCTCTCTCGGTCCACGTCCGCGCTGAATCGCCGTCATTCAATCTCTCAAAGAGTCGAACAATGAGAGAGCGGGAGAGTGAAGGGACGGCGACAAAGACAAAGCTATCACCGTCGAGACTACGTCGACGACGAAGAAGAAGGAGAAGGGTTGGGGGAGAAAAAGAGCGGGCTCATATTGACTTCCGGTCGAGGAAATCGTCCAATGGCCAGTGTCGCTTGATGCTGACGCGGTTCGGTGGGTTCTATCGGTCTTCTGCGGTCTGCTGATTATATTCTTGTATATCACCGTTCAAATTGATTTATATATATATATACACACACGTTTTTTAAGTTAACTATACTCTTAATGTTTCCTGAAGCTGGTAAATTGTAGATTCTTTAAAAGCAAACGCTGCAATTATGCACGCAGATACACGATCAGACCAATAAGTTAAAGCACCCTCGCCACAGCAAAACGCCCACCTCTTAACTTACAAATTGCCCGGACAAAACAATCAACCAATCTCAGTCCTCCGCCCCTCTCTCCAACTAGAAAAAAAAGCCCCACCTCGCCATCTAGATACACATTCCCTTCGTTCGCTTTGTCCCCGTCCAGTTCGCACCCTGGCTCGGGAGAGCGAGATTCGCCGCGGCGCTTAATCCCCGTCTGTGCGCGAGCGCGCGCGCGTTTGAAGTCGCGTCGTCGGGAGCCGCGGGGGGTGTCTTTCATTTTAGCGCGCGCCTGCGTGCGGACGGCAATTTGTCTGATTACACGTACGTGTATATATGGCAAATGCAAGAGTGTCAAGCTGGTCAAGCTCGCGTTAAATTACATTCTTAGAAAAGAGGGATGGTGTGTGTTTGTGTGCTAGGGGCGGTGTCGAGAGTGGGTTGAGGGAGAGACAAGAGCGGTGGGGGATTGAAGTGTGGAACGGGGATTTTATGCGGTTCAGTAGGGAGTGTTTGGTTTAGCTTTTGTTTTGGCATTTGAAAACGATAGTTTTTATTGGGAAAGTGTAATTGAAAAAGTAAATATAGGATGAGTCGTTTTATTATGATATAGTATTTTATTGTAAATTTATATATGTATAGGTAACTATTAATCTGTCGTACATTTGTAAAAAAAAATAACAATACCGTAAAATATTTCGCGGACGCCATGATTTATATCTCAATATAAAATGTATCGTGCAGTGATGTAAAAATGTTTAATTTAACGAATTACAATGCATTCGCGCGCGATATACCGCCGCAATTTAAAAATCGTTTGTAAAGATTATATTTTAATTTTCTTTTGTTTGCATTCGGATCTCGCACCAAAAAAAAAGGTTTAAAAAAAGATAAGCACCGAAAAGGCGCATCGCAATAAACAACAACAACAACGGCCACGCAACACCCTTAATCCATGTAATCCTCGCGCAACATATACCCCGGCCACCGCGCGCAAATTCGATAACGCACTTATAAATATGTATTCACCGGCGGCGGTCGCACGAGCGATAAGCCGCCAATAGAATTTTCGGGCAATTCCCCGCGTAATCACGGAAAATCCCGGGGAAGTCGTTGGCGCGCGGAACGCGGGGTTTGGATTGCATTAGGCTCCAATTATATGGCCGCTCAAAGGGCGTAATTCGCGAGTGCACGCGCGCGCGTTTGCGCGGTCAGCCGAGGGATTCCGCCGCCCTTTGCGAGCCGCGGCTGCGTTTTATCGCAAGCGCGACGCGTGAGTTTTCGCCAGATCTTCGTACCGCGTGGGCGTGGTTGATGTAATAGAATGGGAAATTGCCGGGTGTGATGGTTGAGGGAATGGGGAATGCGATCAGGGGGAATGGTTTCAAGCTTTGGGGGAGGTTAATGATGGTTTGAAAGAATATTGTGACTTTGTATGTGGAAAATTTTTGATTCTTTGAATGTTCGACTCTTACAAGAACGGTAGTTGATCGATGGATGTTATGAAGCATTTAAAGATTGATTTTGATTGGTCTGGAAGGACTAAATAACTAAATCAAAATATATAATATAAAGATTAATTTTTTGTTTTAAAAAATTATCTGATTATATGCTATCATTTAAAGTAACTAAAATGAAATCAAAATGAAAAATTATATTTATAACCTAAAAAACAAAATAGTACGCGCACAGCGCGTTTGGATTTTGCTGCACGACAAAAAAAATTGGTTGTTTAAACCAATTAAAATTGGTTAAATATGTAACTACTAAATGTTTTTGTTAAGTTTACCACGCTACGTGGTTGGAAATGGTAGTTGGTAAAGCTAACCATTTATTGAATTAAACTGACAAAATATGTTTGTGGTTATCCTAACTTATTGAAATTGGTTAACCCTACTGAAAAATCTGAGATGAGAACTCACCTGAGATCTCACCTGAGATCTCAGCTGAAATCTCATGCCAAAGTCTCATGTGACTAGAGCAAAAACTAAATCCCACAAGCATTAAGAAAAGTCTAAGTTACGCAAGCATTGAGAAAAATTCTATGTCCTGTTATAAAGATTATAAAGGGGTATCAAAAACAAGGCAAGCCTTGTCATTTAGACTCTTCGTAAAAAGACATTTGATCGGTTGAGCCTCCCGGCCTTACATACTCTGGACGCTCCAATCTGTTCAGAGGAGTCTCGACCGGTGCGCAGCGTAGCGATGGCAAATGGAAACCTGTGAACGGAAGCTGCTAAGCCGTTGCTATCACAAATGGCAAACATCTCTTTACTGTAGCGCGCCCTCTACAGTTTCGTTCTCTAATGTACACTGCTGCTACGGACAGTTCGCTGTTCCCGCTCGCGCCGGCCGCCTCGCTCGGACTCACTCTGTGTCATGGATCCGTTCATGCCAGACGTGCGCTTGTACACACTTTTACTCTTCTCATAAAGTATATTCCACTCAACTTGACTACCAATTAATTAACAGTTGGTTATTCAAACAAAGTGTGAAATACTTCAATTAACCATGAAAAAATGATTGTAGCGACCATTTCTCAGTTTTTGAATTAACTCTGCACAATCGTTGTTACATTTTTACCCAAGTCATTGGTTAGGTTAACGAATTATTTTTTTTCGTGTGGTATGATAAAAGAAGTAGTCGGGATTCATGAAAAGTAACATTAACAAAAATTTCATGTCTAATTATATTAATTTTTCTAACGTTTATATTAAATTTTTTTCAATATTTAAAAAAAAAGTTTATTTGTGCAATTCGAATGTGGGTCATGTATTTGAATTTTAAATTTTATTCTATATTTTATAAAATAATGAAAACGTATAAATAGCACAATGAAATAAAAAAAATTTCTTTCATTCAACGCTGTATAAAAGAAAAAATATTATGATTGTTCACAAGGTATTAAAATAAATTCAAAAGCTCAATTTGCATTGCTTGAAGAAAGTATAAAATTAAAAAGAAAATTTCGTATTATGCATTACAATTTATTAGTAAGATTTACTAAAGGCTATTCATTATTTAGGGGATTGTGTTTGGGAAAAAAGCGCTTTAAACTCTTAGCTCGCAGTAAAAGAAGCGCTCCAGAGGTAAAGGAATTATCTGCTTGAAGCGGTGGCTGTTTTCTCAAAAGGAATTCTCGAGAGATAGAGGATTGTCTGCTTTACACAGTTTCGGGTTTCTCAAACATCATCATTTATGTAACGAACTTCCGCGTGTAAGCGCTAGACTTGCCCAGCATTTAATTAAGAACTTAATTATTTATATCAGTAATGAAGAATTTAAATTCAGCCTGCTAAATCTTCGTAAGCGATGATATACCCTAATGTAGCGTAACCTTAGTAAATTTAATTTTATTTAAAAAATGTATTGTACTTTAGGGAAATCTTGGTATATATTATAACTAATTTATCATTTTCTTACTGTCTTCCAGGTAAGTTGATTAAAATCTTCAAAAGTTACTTTGAGTGACTGTTAATTTTAACTCTTGATAAATTTATCACAATTAAAATTTTGGAAAAATATGAACATTCTAATGTCGTAAATCCAATGTTATTTTTAAAATATCCAGTAAAAAATGACCATTTTACAATTTCACCGTCCATTCACAAAATGGACTACGAAAACTATTCCTCTCCGCCAAATTTCTCTTGAATTAGTCTCCAGCGTTCAGCCTCACACTTGCTTACTTAAAATGTCCAGACAGCGCGAAAAACCGGGGGGTAGCGCGCAACCCCCGACCGAATAGAAAGACGATAATGCGCGCAGGACGGCGACTACGCTTAATGTACCGAGAGGCCGTATTTTCGCTATTATAATTTACACGGCTACGAGGGGCCAAATTTATACGCCTCTTCGGGGGCGCCCCCCCTGCAAATTCGCCGTAAACGCTAAATCGCCCGACGCGCGGGAAATCGTCCTCGTCTACTACTCCGTCTGCAAAGACGGTTACCCGCACACACGCACACACACACACGTGCGAATTTAGAATTTACCTGCGGGGTCCTGCGGTTACACCGATGATGATTCACGCGAGCGCGCACGCCCGTATATTTTATCAGGCGCCGCGGGAATTTCTCGGAATAAAGCAGCGGTTTGTTATTAGAGGTGATTTGCAGCGAAACGGCGAAGATAGCGCGCGGCGCTGGCAGAGAGTGAGAGAGAGAGAGAGAGAGAGAAATGAAAAATGGTTTGCAGATAGGTGAGAGAGATGTTATAAAGTGCCCGGGAATTTTCTTGCTCGCTCTGATAGGAGAAAGTGAATCGTCAACATTTACATTTTAATGACGTAAGAGAGTAAGCGAGAGAGAGAGAGAGAGAGAGAGAGAGAGAGAGGAGAGAGAGAGAGGATGAAATGAAGAGGTAGTTTCTAAGTGGCGAACTCTTTATCAAAGCTCATATAAAGTGTGTGTGTGTGTGTATATATATAACGTCATCCGTATATAAAACTTTTTATAGAGAATAAATCTAGGAAAAATTATAGTCTATTACAGCGACAAAGTAGTAATACTTCTCTCGTTACTCACTTTATTGTAATAACTTTGCTTTAACGCACTTTTCAAAACGCGCCCCATAAGTATCCTCTTCAAGTCCTCGATCCTAAATTTTTGCCATCCACGAGTCACATCAATCATTCCGCGCATAGTAGCAAAAAATAAATATAAAATCGTATATATCTCATGAAAAAAAGTTACAACGAAATTAATATACCCGCGTGTGTGCGTGCACACGAGAACTTTTTCCATCTCCGTGCACGCAACACGTTGTTTTCAACCGAGGGCGTATATATAGGTGTATATGTATATTTATACGAGCGCGAACCTACACTTGACATTCACCGACACTGTCGAGGCGTGCATATAACCGAAGAAACTCGAATGTCAGCCGATGCTCGCGCGCGCGTATTTGCGGCTTTGCGCGCGACTTGCGGTCGGTGCGCATGTAGGTCCCTCGCGACACGTGAGCACTTGAAAAGAGAGGATAGAAACCGCAGGCGCGGCATATGAGGGACGCGACGAGCGCGCGCGGGGCGCTGAAAAATGACAGCTGCGAACGAAAACTGACGCGCGAGACCGAGGACGGGAGGAAAAATGTATGCAGAGAGAAGGAGGCGGAGGAAGCGTATAGTAGAGGAAGGCTTTTCAGAGGAGGATGTTTGTAGAGTTGTAACATTGAAGTTATTGAAAAAGGCAGTGGGAGATCGATATCGTATATTACTTAGAAATTGCTGAAGAATAAGTTATATTGGTAAAAAAAGATTTCACGTTTTTGGGCCGAAAGAAAATTAAGATGAGTGTATAAAATTAGAAGAAACGTGCTTTAGGCGGTGCTTATTCGAATGGAGAAAATACATCTAACTTACAAAGATTAGAGAATTACATCATTTATTCGGAACTCTTTACTTACTCAACCTTGTATATCTACAATGAACGGAAATTTAATGCATAATACCCTAAGACGGGCAAAGTTTAAGCCACGTGTAAGCAAGTACACGAGCGAGAGTACAAACACAAGGAACAGCAGCAGCAGAAGAGCAAACGAGAAATGTCTATGGGATAGAAGAGCCGGGAAGCGAAAGAGCAGCGGATTATATAAGCCATTGTGCGCCACATCCTTTGGTCTCTCTCTATCTCTCCCACTGCCTCCTCGGTTTCTTGTAACTTTATCCGCGACTCGTCGCTGCTACCGACTTGACGCGAACTGAGACGCCGGCGCATTACAGGTCAACGAAACCTGTGCCGCGCATTAGACCGCGGAGCGGTGTATCTCGAAGGCGCTGTGAACATTTTTAGGGTAGTTATGTACACTCGCAATTACGTTTATTAAATCTTTATTTTTATACTGAATGGAAACGAAAATATTTTTATGTGAATGACTTCTTCCAAAATATAATATCGATTAATCTCTTGTGAAAATTACTTTAACGAACTTTTCATCCCAGAATTTCTCTACGACAAGGTCACAATTTATCCCTCGTAATACTCCTCGCTCGCGAATCTATCGGAACTTTCATTTAATAGAAGAAATGCCCGTCATAAAGAAGCAAAGTTATCCCTGCCATTGTAAAACCTAATTTCATTTAACTTCGTTCATCCGCGGGGCGGCGAAATCCAACCTTCGAAACTTCCTCGGTCACTCTAACTCACAACTTCGAGGCTCCCCAACAAATTTCACTTTTTTCAAGCAAAAAAGAAAAAAAGAAAGTCATAGAAAAATGGTCTCCTCACCTCGTTTTCGGAGACGAGGGATAACTATGATACTCGAGGACTAGGTCACAGTCCTCTACATTACGAATCTTCAAAACTTAATCCGAGTTTCGGCCATAACCTTCGGCTCTTCAAAAGGGCTCCTAACTTTACTTCGACCCACATTATCAGCCGCTGCGCGAAGTTATCTGTTTTTGTCTCCTCGTTCTTGTTTGTCTCTCTCTCTCTCGCTCGCTCGCTTTGCGCTCGCTGGAAGCAATATGATGTCGGGGCGTCTGGAGAGGTTGGCCTAATTTGGAAAGGCTATTATTCGCACGTCACAGCGAGCGCCGTGAAATATTTTAGCAGTCTTCTCCCTCGCTCTCGCACTCGCTCTCTAGTTCTCTCTGGTGCCCTGCGGCGGGACCATTACCCGCGTGATGTATAATACCTAAGGTATAGCGAGAGTAGCGAGAGCGAGAGCGCACCAGCGAAGCTTTGCGTGTATATAGGTCCACTACTACCTGTTACCCTTCATCATGGTTTGCGCGAGCGAGCGAGCTCAGCTCTCGGGCTGCGGCGTTCCGCGCAGAATCGATGGATCGGCATTCGAAAGCATTGGAGTTTGAAGAGAGTAGAAAGTGCGGTACGTCATCTATTATGTCCTTGATTAAAGATGAAATCATTTCGAGCTGAAAATCGATGGAAGTTATCCTCTTCTGGGGATTCGAATTTGATTTTCTTATTATTCGGGAAAGTGGATTAAGGGTATTATGCTTCAAAATTTGATAGTTGTGAAATATGGTAAATATAAATCGCTGTGCTAAATTTCAGTGGCTTGACGAGAATGGATACGAGATTAAGTATTGCTATTAAAATTTGAAAATTCGCAAATTAGCAACTAAATATAAAATAAAAACCGTAGATCCTGAAGTGCCATGAAAGTTCGTGTAATCTTCAATATGTGTTAGATAAACAAGTTCCATTTGTTAAAGTTCCACTTCGACAATATTGGTTTAAATATATGATAGAATCTGAGAAATGAAACGTACGGTCATGCCAAAATTTAAAAAAATGAACATTACAATGAAACCTTTTTCACAGTTCTAACCATTTTAAATAATTGTTTACTGTTAGTACTGTAATTTGTTTATGGTTTCGGTTAATTGTTTTTTTTTCCTTTTTGATAAATTGTTCAATGTACAACTGTACCAGGAATTCGCTCGAAATTAATCACAAGTTTTAGAGCAAGGGGGCAAAGTGATTTTTCACTTAATATTATTAATTGCTCATGGAACGTAACAAATAGGTTCAAATATTAACTCTGCAATTGCTTCGGAACTTAGTTAAGTAATTAAATTTGTTACCGTGGTTAAAAATATTAGCTAACGAACACAAATAGAAGTATGTAAATAGAAATAAGTGCTTTGTTTTTAAACAACCTTCGTTACCATTCATTCTTATTTTCGTCTCTATTATCTACTTACGTTTCATAAATTTTTCTTTCATTTTTCGTAATCTTGCTCGCCCCAGTTGTGCAGCAAAACTGTACGACATTTAAAGCTATTTCGTTGAGTCTATTTTTTCCGACAATTCAGAGCTTGATTTATTCAAGGGAGGACTGCTTTTGTGTCACGTGATTATTGTAATACGGCCTTATGAAAATATTATCCGGCGAGTGAGTGGTTTATTACGGCTCGGAAAATAACGCTATAACGCAGAAAAAGGATTTTGAATTACCATAATTTTATTATGGAAGTGCAGCGAGCCACCGACGCTATGTAAGAAACGACGGTTATTTGAACATTATTATTAAAACCGCATGAAATATTGAGAGCGCGATATTTTGTAAGTTACAGTTCCACTGCGTTATTTAAGTAAAATTTTATGCGAATTTTCAAAATATTCCAATATAGCTTTGTTTGCATATAAATTTTTACCTGTTTTTTTTCTTCGCCTCTGATTTTTCGTTGCTATTTAATTTTTATACTACAGCGGCCACTTCGTACAAAAATATTTAACGTTGATGTTTCGGTTTGCTATACGAAAAGAAATACGGCATTTTGAGCACTCTTTTTCAACTAATAGATTAATCCGTCTAATGTCTTTAATCTTCTTACGTCAAACACTCCCCTTTTCTAGGCATATACAAGAAATAATACAGCTACTATCCGCATATTATAAGAGAATTAGGGCGTTACATCCTCTCTACCCTTCACAATGTACACCAACTATCCATTATTATACTAACAAAACCACGGAGCTGCATTTTCATCGTTAACCTACAGACAATTCCAACACAATACACCTACATCATCTCTTTCGACGTTACATACCTACGAAACTAAATCATCCCTCTCGGGCCGTCCAACTTTTGCCAAAAACAACGCTACACACACATCTCAATCTCTGCCCGAACGCAGCAACTCGCGGGGGGCCGAGCTCATCACGGCTCGCGTCACGCACAGCCTCTCCCGAATAATCCCCCTCGCAGTTCATCCCGGCGCCGTCCGTAAAATTCGCGCATGCGGCCGCCTATAACCGGAGAAAGAGAAAGACGGCGTAATCCTGCGGCGACTTCATTCCTCGCGCCGTAAGAGATATCCCCCTGAGGAGGTCGCGTCTTAGGGCTGTGTATCTCGGGGCGCCTCGAGTTATTTGTTGTTGCTTCGCGCGCGAAAGAGAGAAATACAGCGCGCCCCGGATGAGATGTTGTGCTGCTGGCTCTTTTCCTTTTAGAGTTACGTCTGCGCGATCCTCATTGCGTTTTGTCACGGACGAGGGCGCGGTTTATCTTTTCCTGAGATGGTTTTTTGGATTTCGAGGTATGGTGTAATGGAAGTGGCTGGTATCGCGCGGTGTAACTTAGGATACCGCTGTAACGGGAACGAGAGGTGGTTTGTTACGAATGTTAGTGGGTTTATCCGGAAGTAAGGAAAACGAAAAAATAGTCTTTTCATTAGTCTTTTCATAAAGCGCACAAAATTTCAGCTAATATAGGGAATCCAAAACATGGCTGAAATATATTTTTTTCATTCATATCGAGCGAATAAAAATGTTATCTATTATAACGAGCAGTTATGCACCAGTTCACAGAATCATATGCCAACACAATATTCGAAACGGCCGTTTCGATTGACCTATTTTTAACCGTATACACTGTACGCACCGACGTAAATCTTTACTGTTGCATATTTTTCTGTCAGCCCTCTATTAATTCTTTATAACTTTCCGGATAGAAAACGAAAATATGTGTTTTTTTCATTGTTGTTGTTGTACATGTATATAACTGATATAGAATTTGCTTCGGCGTCATGTAGAACCGAAAGAAAAAACGTGTTTATTGCGGGGAGGGGGCATCAAAAACGACCTATACAAGGAAAAAAACGCATAAAGATTAAAATTCAATCCCGGCATCGGAAAAAAGGGGAAATAAAAGGACTTCATAGACCAATACCTCACCAGCAGAACGATCGGCTGGGGGGAAAAAAAAACACGGGGACGATCGAGCCGCTCCTCTCCTCGTACAAGCGCGCCCATAAAAACTCACACCGCAAGAAAGAAAAGAGAGAGAAAGCAAACAATTTAAACGACCAGTCGCAGGGCGCGCGGTGGCGTCGGGCCGCAGTCGATAAGTGAAAAAAATGACCTTTAATCGAATCTCGTCCAGATAACGAATCGAATTTACAATCCCGCTCGCTCTCCCGAGATTACCAGCTGAAAACTCTTGGCTACCGTCGCGCCTAGAGTAAAAAAAAACGTATCTTCAGGGAAGACAGCGATAATTCACGGAAGAGAGAGAAATCTATTCGTCGATATTAGGGTAACGAACGAGACGGATGTACATGTATTGGCTCGTTAAATCTGCGACGAGCGTCCGCGGCTTATCGAATCGTTATCGGCTCGTAATTAACGCGAAGGCTCGCGTCCACGAGGGGTGTAGGTATGCTACACCACTTTCGATCGGTGCGAATGGTTACCGTAACTCAACTCGCCGCAGCGCGCCGCGAGACTCTCGAGTATTTGTACGTCCCGTAATGGGAGGCCGGAAGAAGGTGCGCCGAGAGGGAATCAATGGCCGAGGGGAGGATAAAGCTGCGACGACGACGACGACTACGAGATTGAAATTGAGATTTATTTGATCGCAGGCCGGTCGATGGCGCGAACGAGGTTGCCGGTATATATATAGGCAGGGTATTTAGTTTGATCGTTTTTGCAGGTGAACTTGGTGAATGACCAAGTCAATATTGATTTTGGGGGTCTGGTTGTATTAGTATGAGATTCAATGGAATTGTTTACTTTTATATTAGCGTGGAAGTGGGCGTATACAGCTTTTAATTACTTTGAATATATAGTTAATCATTGTAAGAAGATGGGGTAGAAGTGAGAATAAGATTTTGAGAATAAATTACGTCTTCTAATTATGAAGTATTTTAAAATTAAAGAGTATATTAAATAAAACATCAGCTATATTAAACGATTACAACCGACGCTGCAATTGATATAACATACAACGAGGCAAACAAGCGAGTGAATAAAAATTGATTCGCCTCGCATCCGTTATAAAGGGCGTACATCACGGCGCTCTCGTCATCTAACAACAAATTACGCATGAAACAGCCTCACGCCTGTTATTCTTCACCGTAAGGAAATAACTCGTGTAGCAACTAACAAGTTTTCGCTCTCGCTCGCCTCATCGCTTTCCGTTGCTCGCTCGCGCATTTCTCTCATCGCGTTTCCTGCGCGCTATTCGCACCTCTCTCACACTTCCGTCACTCTCGCGTGTGGCCTATAAATCTTGCCTCGCGCTCGCGCGCCTATCTGCCTTCTTTCTCCTCTTTTTCCTTCCTCGTAAAGACCTTCGTGCGTCTGTATACGCGCTTTGTATCATTATACATACCTTTTTTTGTAATTTGTTTGCGGTGTTATGGTTATAAACGATCTTATGCAGCTACATGTTATCTATATTATGTATAGTAAATTATATTCATAGTATTATATACTACAAAGATGTTTTATATCTAAATAAAAAAAAAAAAGAGTCATGCTATTTATTTAAAGATTTTATTTAAAAATGTTTGTTTATATCATTGCAATATTTGCAATTCTGTGTAAAAGCGAAATTGGAATTTTTAAAATAAATAAAATATTCCCCTTTTCCTCAGTTTTTTTTTGAATACCACACAGAAAAATAAAATTCAGGTCTTGAAAAAGGATAAAATTGTATCCTCTTTGCAGACTTTTACACGCAGTTAAGGTACCATGAGCGAAAATTTTGTAAAACTTGTGTCTATTAATTGTTAGTGACAAAACAGACGAATTATCATATTTTTGCCTAGCCCTTAAATTTCAACCATGTATACATTATACCTCACATTCCCCAACCATCTCTCACCCCATTCTAAAAATACAATAACACAACACGCGCGTCGTACACCATCGACAACAGAAAAAGCCACCTCCGCCCTTCTTCCCCTGGAGTCACGGCGCTTCCGCCTCGCGCCGGTAATAAGCTCGATATCCATCCCCGGCATCCGCCTCATAGAATCCGGGATCCCGTTTCTCTTGAGTCTCGCGAGACGCAGCTTTGCTGCTGCGCGCCGCGGCCTCGTATCGGCTTACCTCTTGGATTCTGCAAGTCCAAGTGCACCGACTCCCTCTCTCTCTCCTCTTCTTCGCCGTATCGCGAATTTTATTTCTCGAGTGCGCGATGCGCCGGTTTTATTCTCGGGATCATTTGGGGATTTTAGGAGGCATATAGCGGCGGGCAAATTAAATTGTTGGAAGAAATGTAGTGTGGTATGCATTTGAATGGATGTTTATGAGATTTTCGTGCATTGTTATCGTCGATTTAATAAACATATTTTTGTTCAATAATTCATTTCTGTAGTGACATTTCAATTATACTCTTTGCGATCGCTTCCGCAATAATGCGAGCCGAAAATAAGTTAATTTATGAAAATTGAAATTTCAAAGAAATAACAAGCAGTGTTATCTCCATTATCTAAGTGAAATATTCAGTACAATACTGAAACGTTTTCTTTGGTTAAAAACAATTACATTCAACCAAAAGAACATATGGATTATTTGCATAGTCAGACTAAATAAGACAGCCGAAATATAATTGTATTTTCCTGACATTCTGACTGTGTGTCTTAGTTAAAATGACTTTGTACAATAAGACTTGCTACTCTGTAAACTTTATTCTCTCATCCTCCTCTATCAACTGTTTCAAAGAGGAATTGCATCATCAACATTTCCAGCAAGCTGCAAGACTCTGCAATTTACTTAACGCGGTCTAACTTGTTTAAACAGAGATTTCAAACTTATATAATTCCGTGTAAACTTAATGAAATTCCACTGAAAGTATATGGACCTAAGCGTTGCTGAAAAATGAAGGATATATGCATAGAAATATTTTTGAAAAATGTTTTTTTTTTCTCTTTAATATGTATAAACGAAGATCTAGGCATGATGTTACGTAAATAACTACATCAACGTTTTAATTAAGTTTACAAAAAAAAAACTTTTGGAATAATTAAAACGAAAAAATTGAAATTAAAAAAAAAATGTAATATTTAATTATTAAAGCACGTCTTTAGCATTTGGAAAAAACAGCTTCTCATTAAAATTTTCTCGGTATTAAAATAATTTTACAAAAAGATAAAGAAGCGTACAACTTTGCTCGGATGCAAAATTACATTCTCGAAACGCAGGGTAGAATTTCCTCTCTCTATTTTTTCTTTTTTGTTTAAACAAATGCTAATTGTCAAAGACTCGGACGTTACAGTGTACCGCGTAAGGTCAGGCCGAGAACTACTGACCCGAATCGCCCGACTCCTGTTTAATTCAGCGAAATTCGCGTGCGGGGGCGACCTATTCCATCATCTTTCACCGAAGCTGATCCTTTATCCGACGTGCGCGCGCGCCTCCGGAGGGAGCATCGGGAGATCGGGCGACTTAGCGTCGCTGCGCGAATGCAATATTAAGTCGCGCGCGCGCCTGCGCTCTCGAGTTTCTCTCGAGAGGTTGGATTACCGATGGCCAGCGCCCGGAATAACCGATCCCGATCGCGATCCATTTAGCTTCCTATTTGTCATGCTGGATAAAGGTACGGGACATGCCGAAGTTTGCCGAGTTTTGCGTGCTGTGGGTCGCCTTTTGATTAACATTTTGCGCGAGGGCGTGGAAGTTAGCAGGGTAGAAGTGTTGGTAGTTTTACATGTGTGAGTATTAATGCAAATTGTGTAGTAGTTCCGACGGGTCGAGCTTTTTTGGGGCGGAATATTTTTTGTAACTTTCATTGGCGTCCCTGTGTTTTGTAACTCCAGCACGCGACTCGGGAAAATTGTGCACATATACGCTCGCGCTTCCCGGAATATGAAAATAAAATACTGTCCGGGACATTTTTAATTTATTAAATTTAAAATTATCCAGATGTGAAAGCACATATACGTCGGTTGTGAAAAATTTAATATTTTTTTTTTGTTTCTCTGTCGCGATAAAATTATACCGTCACGCGCGTGCATTTTAATGCAGGTTCGTTATTATTTTGATGTACAAATTAATTAAATTGTAATTAAAATAGTAAATTGACAATTAAAATACAAAAAAAGAAAAAAAAATTCAGTCTCGATATAGAGGTTAACGTGAGAGAACACGTGCCGTAATCAAATAATCTTTTTTGCTTTCATTAACGCACTAAATAATGAGAGAATTAAAGTATAATTTGCCTTAACAAGCTACAAAGTTGATGGTGCAACGTACTTTATTAGAATATACACGTACTGCATTATTCAGGCATATACTTTTGCATAATTTATGAAGCCGCAATCAAAGCAAATAATAATAAAAAAAATCATTTACGTTATGAACTAAAGCTCTCTTCGAAAGCTTTAAAATTCAAAATACCTCACATCCCCTTTCACCCTTATGAAAAACGATTATCCACAAAGTACACAGTTCCGCGTACTTTTTCATCCACTTCCGTGCAAAAAGCGGCTCTCTCCGCGTTACGCACGTGCGGACGAATTAACTCGGGAGAAAATTATTTTCGACGGCGTTGCGCGCTCGCTGGGAAAATTACGCGCGGGTCAACCCCCTGGGGGGGGCGAGAGAGACGCGCGTCCGAGTTATTTTGTCTAATTGTGATTTCGCCGACAGCGGCACGAAATTTCTCGTTTGTTCTCCGCGAGCAAAGTGTCGTCGCGACTGTCGATGACCTCTGCGTGCGCGCAAGGGTGCACTTGGTTTACGAGCGCTGTCTAGACAACAGTTATTTTTTTTCTTTCGTCTTTGTTGGGTCATCTTGGAATTATGTAATTATACGCACGGAAAAGTGTGTAGGGTGTTTTTGTAATTGCAGTTTTAATTCAATTTGAGCATTTTGTATAAAACAAAAATTGATGGATATTAAAAGGGAAGAATTTTAAAGTTTGGTATCCAATAAAATAATGTCGGTACCATGAAGTTAAATCAAAGTATTCGTCTTTTGATAGACGGATTTTGATGTCATGGTAAAATGAGTGAGAAGTAGTAATAATATTTAATAAAATATCTATCAAGTTTTCCTTGACGTAGAAAATTATATTTTTTGTATTTATAATCATTGAAATATAAAATAGCACATGAGATTCTAAAACCATTAGTACCACCTTTTTTAATAAAATATTTGATAAATTTGATATTTTAATGTTTACTGATATGATTATTTTTCTCTTTGTTTCAGGTGAGTTTACAAAAACCATTGCCCAATCCTTCACCAATCGTAAGTTTCACCATTCCAAATATACAATATATATTAGACAAAAAATATCGAAAAATTCCAACGAGCCAACAAACCTTGAATTTCAATCCACTAAAAAGGTTCTAAAAAATCCCTGAAACGGCCTTCTCTTAATAATCGCCCTCCCTAAACTCGGAACAAGCAGGTCTTAAACGAGCGGCCAACGAGGGGCGATTTGACTTAACGACAGTAACAAGTGAGCGAGCGTTCGCTGGGTGCCCAGGGCAAAAAGACACTCCTCCAGCAGCCTCAGAGACACGCTACCGAACGGCACCAGCTCGCGATCCCAGTGAAATCAGGCAATTTAAATTCCCCGTAAAAAGGCTCTTTAATTAAAAGAGTTTAATTCCTCGGGCAGCGAGCAGCGCCGCGGTGCTACACACCCGGGGCTTACTTATTCATACTAATGACTAAGCCCGCGCGCCCCGCGCGTAATTACAACTTGGCTTAAGCGCTTAATACCGCTCACCGTTTGACCACCACCACCACCACTACCATCATTCGATATGAAGATGAGCGAGCCGAGAGAGAAAGAGGCTGCGCCCCGGAGAAATTGTTTTCCCGGCCCGGCTAATCTTACCCCGGCCGTACGCCTGCTGCTTTTTCCCTCGTGGATATGGTTTATCGAGTTTCATTTCCTCGTGACTAACGCCCGGCCGAGCGGAGGATCCGATATGAAAGTGATATGTAATATGCTTTCTCGCGGATTAGCGCAGGCCCGAGGAGACGCGCGGTCTTAGCCGAGTCTAGGCTCCTGGATTTCTTTTGCGACAGCCTTTTTCTTGGACAATCTTTTATGCGCTTATAATTATAATCGTATTGTAAAATTGTAATTTCGTTCTAAGGGAATGTTTCGGGATCGAGCGACCTAATTTTATTAGATGGCGCACGTCTAAGCTCACCCGACAAATCCGCGCGATTCTTCAGGAATAAACTTCCGTGCGGCTTCCACTATTTATAAGGCCAAGACCAGTGCAGTGGTAGGAGGAGAGAGAGGGAGAGGACGACTGTGGGCTATCGAGCGCGTAACTTCTACGCCGGGATTGTTAAATCTCTCCAAGGACAAAGCGCGAATCGTCCGTCTTTTCTCGTCTCCCCGTATCTGCTCGCGTACTTTTTGCGCAATTTTTCTTGCTTCCCTTCCCCCCGCTGTTTATTTTATACGCGACGCGGGCGCTACGAGCCCCTCGGGTTTTACATAAGGTCAGTCTATCTCCCTTTTCTTCCGCTGCAGCCACCGGCGGATTTAGCCGTTCCTTATTTTGCGACTCCCTCTCTCTCCCTGAGAGAGCAAAGACAAGCGCATTTGTTGCCACGGTAGAGTTGTTTTCTAATTTTGAGGAAATAAGTGGCTTTTGCGCTCATTTGGTTATTACGTTGGGAGCGAAAAATGTGAAGGATTATTTTCAATTATTTTCGTAATATTACATTTGATATTTTATCGCATAATTACTTGACCTGCAGACGAGACTGTTCCATCATGAATGAGCCCATCTAGATATACTCTGGACGTTGAATCGATGATTGAAACAATCAGTTCGACCTCGAGTTTATTTTATAAAAGTTTCAATTTAAAACATTAAGTGTCTGCGTTTATTAAAAATTTATTCATCGTTGATAATTTATTAATTCATTTTTTCGATAAATTATAATTACGAGTTTTAAAATGATGACTTTTCTCCTTATAGGAATTACTTGATTTATTTTTAATTTCAAATATGACATTCGAATAATGAGATTTATATATAAATTATAAGCGTCTTTAATTACAAGATGACATAGTAGCTAGAGGCAACGCTCTTTAAATACAAAAAGTATTTTCTAACTTAATTTTATATTCAAATTGCATCATGGAATTTTCAAAATTACTTACATTAATGCCAACATTTTCATTACTGAACTGTACTCCGTTATAAGAAAAAAAACGGAACTAAACAGCCCTTCTTGCCAAAGAAAAGCCGAGAAAAGCACTTTGAAGCCAGGACCCAATTTCGCTTAAAGCAATCATTAAATTCTCGGCAGCTCTCCGCTGAACTATTTTCTACGCGCACTACGCCCGAGACGCTCGATAATATCGCCGAGACTTGGTTGGTAAAACTAGCAGCAGCAGCGGAAGGGCGGGAAACCGCGGCTTTTGAAACGATCGGTAAGCCGCAGGATCGGCAGCGGCGTGTTTGCGCGAGCCGGAGGTGCACGGAATAACGAGAGAGAAGCGAGAGTTGCCCGTCGATACTTTCGATAATACGTATATAGTGTAGTCGGGTGGTGGGCGATGCGCTGGCGGACGAGGAGTTAATTGCCTGGAGGTGCGGGGTTTTAAGGCTAGCCTTTAGTTTGTCCATTGCCAATGGAGCTGGTTCTCGGTCAAGATACTGTGTTTAGAAGTCGAGTTTAGAAATTTGGCTGACATTTAATAAGAGTTTTTGTAGAGAAAGTAATAAATTTAAAGCTGTGAAAACCATAGATATGCGATGTACCGAGGAAGCACGGAAAACTTGAAACTCTGTCGGTCGGAATTAAATTGTTTGACGAAAAGAAATGGAATTTACAAGAGTAAAATGGCTGGCTGCTAATGATTTATTGTTATATGGAAGGTTTCCACGTAAATTTTCGTTTTAAAATTTTAAAACTTTGAAATCGTTAGATAAAAGAATTACGCTTCGTAATTCGATAAAATGATCTTTTCTAACTCTTTAATTAAAAAAAAAAAAAAATAATAAGTTTCATACAATACAAATAAACAAAAATGAATACAATTCATCACGATAAACCTCGCAATCATTGCACTTGTTAAATGGATTTTAAAACGGCGAACACTGATGAAATAATTCAGCATTGGGCGCAGTAGAGCCGCGCGACTGCTGGAAAACTCGACTTTCCACGATCCGTGAGCTGGAAGGCGAAAGCAAACGCGCGAGCTTTTACTTGCTCCTCGGCTGAGCAAAGTGCGCACTCGAGACGAGCGCGCGGAAAATGAAAAGCCTCCGATTGCAGCTGAATTCGGTCGATTGGGTGGTAAGAATTAGTTCATTACCTCCTTTTCCCTCGTTTCCGTCCTCCTTTTTTCTCTCGTCCTCTCTCTCTCTCTCTCTCTCTCTTGCCGGCTCTTCCGCGTTTTTAGAGCTCCTTTTCTCCCGCCCCATTTCAATGCCATTATTTCCCGTGATGGTTTTTACGGTCCTTTTTCGGCCTTAATTAATTAATTTGAATTTGATTTATTAATGGTAAAAGAGGTGGATTCGTGCGGTATCTGAGAATTTTGGTGTATTGTAAAACGGGCGAAGTCAAAATTATTGCTGAAAATACACATAGCATTATTATTTTAGTCAATACTAAAATTTTGAATAGAAAATTTCAATAGAACCGACAGACGAGTACGATAAAAGGTGTAGTCTCGTTAACATTGTTAACAGACGTTGAATGCTCTCCAATTTTATCGAATAATTTTATTATCCCAGAATTTTTCCAATTAATTTTTTAATCCAAACCTTTTCATTGTTATATAATCCCATGAAAATATAATTTTAAATGTTATTCTATAGCTATCTAATGCATTTTCAATATTATATGGTTTAATATAATGATTTTATTCTTGAAATCTGAATATTTACAAAGAGGTGCATAAAGTATAACTCAATATTCAATTATTGCGAAATATGATTGAGGTTACACGTATAACAAAGTTAGAAAATAATGAAATATGAATTGAAACGTGAATATTTCGTGAGTTTTTTTATATATCAAAGCTTCATTAGTAAACGTCTCTCTAGTGAATAAAAAATTATTACAAAAGAAAAAGAACAAACATATCTTTGAACCAATAATATGCGATGCAAACCTATGACAATTTTGACAATTCAACTTGTACACCCCGTTGAAATCCCCTCCTCTATTTATCTTCTACCGCTGTCCCGCTCACTCGCGCTGTCTTTCAGCACGCGCGCGCGTGTTTCTCCCTCCTCCTCCCCTCCAACTTCCTCTTTAACATTTTTCAGTATACGCGCGCGCGCGCGCCGAAACTCGCGCAAGCTCTCGCCGCGATTCTTTTTTCCCGCTTCTGCTCGCGCACACTTTGCCGGATGCTTTCAGCGCGCTAAAGAACTTCTCTTTTCGACTTTTATCGCTCGGCTTTTTTCTCTCTTTCTCTCTCTCTCTACCCTCCTACCACCCCCCGCCCCCCTCGAGCTCTTTTATTTTATTTTCCCGCCAAAGTTTTTCCCTTTTTTACGCGTGCGACTGTCGACCGCGCGCGCGAAAAAGGGGGAGATAGAGGCGCCTTTTCTGCAGTTTGATTGCGAGGGAAATCGGCTCGCGGTGTTTGGATTTACGGTTTTTTAATTTCTGTTCGTTCGGGATTGAATCTTAGATTTATGGGGTTTTATAGGAATGGAGATTTTAATCGTAAATTACTGTTCTTAGAATGTTCTTTCTATATCGTAACGGAATATATGTGATAAATTGAGTTGTTACATGTATGTATTATAAAGTCGAGAATAAAAATCTGGTAAAAGCCATTTGAAGGATAATTTAGTAGGATGATCTTCGGCTTTTCCTAGATTTTTTGTTTCACTGATAACAAGTTTGGATAAATCTCACGATTTTATTGGACGATCGAGCGAGCCCGCCGAAGGCGGGCGAAGCTCGATTATAATTATGCTGAGGGTCTCGTTCGAGAAGATCACTAGGTAGGTAGTACCGCCAGTGTACACAGATGTCGCCACAAACTTCAGCTATCCCCACTCTTGAAACTCGGCTGCTGGCCCGCCTCGACAGG
>JAPYZP010001728.1:0-15411 GCA_030522985.1 Torymus sinensis | reverse complement strand
TCTTACGCGCGCTTACAAATTACAAGGCATACATGCAACAGTATGCGCAACAAGATTATATATGTTATAATCGGCATGAATCGATGACGCAATTCGACTTTGTATCATCGTCTCGCGTTGCGATACACATTATAGTCAATTTATATAGCGCGCCAGTACATTGTATAGAGCGAGCGAGAGTTAATTAAAGATGTAAAGGCGCTCCTTTTTAATAGCCGCGGTACACGTGCACCGCAGGTTAATGTTACTACGAGCGAATGTGTAGTTTTCAGACCGAATGAATGGAGTTTTCGGGATATACGTATAACGATCGGAATCGTTACGGGGTGTTTTTTTAACGGCAATCTCCACAAAACTTGAATGTACAGGTCAACAATGAAACGCCTTGGTTTGATGAAAATTTTCTAAAAGCCACCCCAACATCTTCATACCTTCTACCTTCTCCTCATACATCCCCATAAGTCCCAGTGCCCGCACTCGTCCTATATAACGATCGGCTCGGCGCGCGACTGTTGCGCGCGCTTTTCGGCGCCCACGCGCTCCTCCTCCTCCTCCTCCTCCTCCCACCTTTCAGCCACAAGTGTTCGTGGCGTGGCCGCGCGAGGTCGACCCCTTGGCGCGCAGTCGTCGTCGCGCAGCTGTAGTGCGCGCGCTCTCTTTCTTTCTCTCTCTCTCTCTATCTCTGTCTCTCGGGATCACAGCTCGCCTCTCTAAGTTTTCCGCGGTGGTATACAGTCCGAGGCGTCGGTGCGGTGATCGGTTGGTGAGAGAAGCTATACACACACACAGACACACACACACACACACACACACACAGGAAGAGGAAGAAGAAGGACGAGGAGGAGGATATATTAGAGAGTGTGCGGAGAAAGGGGTGAGTGCAGGCGTAACTATATAAGTGTGGAGAGTGGGAGAACAAAAAAAAAAATATATGTTAGCGTGAACAAAGTTTTTTAATAACGCCGCGGTGGTACTCACTTTTTGTACGCTTGTAAACGCGTAGAGAAGGAGCAAAAAACTGGCCGCGCGGATATAATAAAATCACTGCGCAACCGAACCGTCGAAGTAAACATGAGTTTTTATGAATGAAAACGGAGTATGTGTGTACGCGCGAATTGCACGAAATTGCCGCGCTTAAAGCCGAGATTTATGCTGATGCCGAATTAGCGCACTTACTCGCGCGACTACTTATATATACATAAAGAACGCGCTCGAAAGGTTAAACGCGCGCGCGATGTAAAAACGATTTCGTGTGTTATATATTATGACAACAAGAACGTTATGTATCATTCAGTGGCGCGGATTCATGCATATTCGATGGTTTTGTTTTTGCCACTCTCTGACGACAAAGTGTTAAAAAAATCTATTAATGTTTTCAACTTGACGAGAGAAAAAACGTATAAATACACGAGAAGTGTCAAAGTCATCATTAAATAATCCTCGTGTAACGCATCGCGCGTGCATTGTATATCAATCGTTATTATATCTTGTGCCGACAAAGTCGACGAGCGCGCGCGCGCGTTTTTTCTGTCTCTCTCCGTTTTGTTACTTTCACAGCGAATTTCCTCGATGATTAAGTTTCGCGCCAGGAACTGAATTACAAAGTACGCGAGCGCATCTGCGGTTGTGGCCTAAACTTTGCTCTCGCGGCGTATAGGTAATGTGATATTCTCGGTGGCGCGGACAGAAAAGTACGAAAGCCGTAAGATTTGATTAGCTTTTTAGCCCACTATAATATACGCGTGTCTAATTTCGGATGAAACGCCGAAAATTGAGCGTGGGAGCTGCTGTCATTTTAATGAGCGGTGAGGAGAGAGAACGCGGAAACGCGGCGAATCGTTGTTATATTTTTGGGTCGAACGATTGATGGGATAATTAAGTATATGGTTGAGTGGAAGTGATAAATTTAGCAGGTGTAAAGATATTTAATTATGCGATGATTAACAGCGAGCCATCGGAAATTATCTCTGTTGATCGTATTATTACAAAATTTATGATGCTCTTCGAAATCAACGAGAGACAGCGTCGCGATCGGCTTGATTAACAATGACTTTATTGAGCTCTCGAATTGGGTATTTTGGATTGCGAAAGATTAAATTATCGACGTTTCGTTGATGATATGTCAATATTTGTCGATTTTTCAATCATGCTCGTTCATTTATTTCGAATATGATTAAAATAAATAGTGAACTGAATAGGTTTTCTATAATATCAATAGATCAATATTTCAAAAAATATCTTATTAAAAATTAAACTACAAAAAGCTCGCATCTTAAGGAAAATTCTACGAGTTCGCAACGACTAGAAAAATCACAGAAACCCCGTCGTTCCTCGCTCTCGCTGTGCTTTCTCCTCAAGTAGAAACATCCTCCTGCAGCGGCGGTGCGCACTCTCCCCTCGCCCGTCCGCGCCGAGCTTTGTGCTGCTGCTGCTGCTGCTGCTGCTCCTTTTCCGCGGTGAATAATGAAGCGCGCATCATGCAAATTGCCGCCCGGGTCACTCGAAAATCCCTCGTTATATATACGTAAAACGTTATATTTTATCTTCTTCTTTTTCCTCCTCGTCGAGTCTTAAGCAGCGCAAGTATATACGTTTTCAAATAATTAAGATACGCGTGTCCTTTAGTTGGTTTTGTTTGTTGATGGAGCCATTGGATTTTTCACATTGGAAATCATAATTATACACTATCATGAACGTGAGATGACTACGTAACACAGTTACGAAGCATGTTTTACTCCGATTAAAATTGTTCATTATATTTTTTACTTTTAACTAATTTTAATAAAAAAAAAACAAAATTCCTGAAAATACGTGTAGGTATCGAATTGAACATCAATCAACTAAAGATTATAGTATACGGTTTCGCACTGAAATTAATCAAACGTCCAAAAATAGGTAAACGACAAAACACAAATAATTTATATTTTAAATTAAAAAAACACCAAATATTTTACCTATAAACACTCTTTAAAACCAAATAATCGAGCGAACCAAGTATTGATCGAACCCCATCCCTCCTATATTTTGCATGATCGAGAATATTTTCTGATAAACAGATAAACCTAAACCTGCAATCCCTTCGCTACCATCGCAAAATAATAAATCACAGCCGAAACTCCGCACATCCCATCGACGCTCGCGTTTACTTTTCCAATATACAACTCCGGTCTATCAAACCCTCTCTCTCTCTCTCTCTTACTCTCTCCCCTCATCTATCCCGCCAGATATTTCATTCCGCTCCCAATCACGCCTCCACTTCCCCTCCTAAAACACACTCATCCATCCATCCACACACATACACACATGCTCACCCTTTCCACCGAGTCCACGAAAAAGACTAAAAACCGCTGAAACGACGCGTGTGTCTGTGTATATGTATACGTCCTCGTTTCCTCTCTCTCTCTCTCTCTCTCTCTCTCTCTCTCTTTCGCTTACACAAGAGAGAGATGGAGGGCAATAAGTTCTTTATTATCGGATTAAGCGTGCGTTTACATCGCGCTCGCGCGCGCCGCCTGCCTCCTCTCGCATGATATAATCGTGACTTCCGCTGATTTGACATTCAGCGCGCGAAACGTGCGTCATTCCGAGTATGTATCTCTCTATGCCCATGTGTATGTGTGTGTGTGTGTAGGTAAGAGGAACGAGGGGTTGTGGAAAACAGAGGGAGGATTTTTCGTATAATGTCCGGAAAATTAATAATGCCTCCCGCGAAGCGATGGTTTATGAGCGCTTTTTAGGGAGAGAGGGGGGGGGGGGATGGAAATATTGTTTATATCGGCGTGCGACAATGGAGATGGTTGTTACAAAATAGACGAGTTTTTTCGTCTTTGCGAGAGGTTTTAAAATGCTCTTTCATTGGGAGAATTATTAATAGTCATTGCTGCTTGAATAGGTTGTTTTTTTTTGTTACGTTTAAATTATCTATTATTTGACGACGCGGTTGAAAGAAGATTTATGTGTGTAAAAAGATTTGTTTGACTGATAATATTACTATCATATATGACTCCGTCGATGATGAACATCTATGTAACACGCTGTAATCGTTACATAAACATCGACGCTAAGAGCCGTTAAAAAATTGTTCAACGCGCAGTGGCCATTATGTAGATTAAAAAACTCCGGGGATATTTCATGTAGCGAAAGTAACGACGGCAGTAAAACTTACTGTAAAAAAAGGAAAAAACAAGTAAATCTCTCTCATCCAACGTGCTATACACTCGTAAAATGAAAAAAGGTATATACACGAAAAATGCTTCTTCGCGATATAGAGTGGCGCACGCTCCTCGCCACTTCGAAATTCATTACACTGAAAAGTCACTTCACATCGATAAACGTCAAATATATAGCTCCTCTAAAGCACGAAAACCGAGAGAATTCCGATGAAAACGCGCGCGCTCTCCACTCTCGACAAAGACATATATATCGAAATCCTTGGGAAATCGATTCGCCGGCGTGGACAGAAATTTTTCGACAGCCCCGCGGCCGCTTACATATAAATTCGAGTCACGAGCGCAATTAAGCCTATCGCTCCCTCGCGCGAACTATATCGATTTTCATCTCCCTCCATCCTAATTTGCATCTCAAGGATATATCGCTTATCATTGGTATTCCGATCACCTGTTACGGGAAGACGTGCCGCTTCTTCGTCAAGCGGAGGCCGCGCGCGTGTCTTACCAAACTCGGACAGTATCTACTGTGGCGCCGCCGTGTAAATAAACAGAGAGACGTTATCTTATCGCCTTTTTTTCCTACAATGAAAAATCACTCAAGTTCAACCGTTTCCGACGAGACTGTTGCACACGCGCTCGAGTATTCATAACGCGAGAAAAGGAGAACTTCTAGGCGAGATTTATCTTCTCTGCAGCTTATACGAGCGCGAGGTTCTGTATATACGAGCGTCAAGGTCGCGGGGGCTGCGACGATATTGCGTATAACCGAAATGCTATAGCTCTCCGCCGCGACGAGACGAGACAATTAGGCACGGAGGCCGTAATCACGGTTGCAGCGTGTCATTGCGCGCGAGCGTCTATTCGAAATTTGGATGCGGCTGCTCCGATAGAGAGTTTCGGGGTTTTCGATTTTTCGAGATATATAGGATATATTGAAGTGTATATTGTAGGGACTTTATTTTGTTTAATGCGAAATATACAAAATAATGTGGAATAAGTTAATTAAAAATATTTAAACTTTACGCGTCAAAACTAATTATCCATTATGACGAACCATTGGATGAAATATTATTAATATCGGAAATTCTATACTTACTATATATAAGAATTCGCACGCACCAACATAATTATCATAAAATAAAATATCACTTTTCGTATTTTACAACGTATAATAACGACATTACACAGATAAATACAGATAAATACGAACCCGAACAAAAAAAAAGGTTATACCCACTATAACCCGCCTATCGCGCTTATATCCCTGCGCATAAAGACATCATAACTTCACGATTTCCCCCGCACCCTATACATATACCCGCGCGATTCATCACTATATACACCCCTCGGCTCGGAATTTCCAAATCCTCCCCTCCGCGCACTCGATTACACCTTCCGCCTCTCCATTGTATACGCGCGCGCTCTATCATCTACTATACGTGTATATATATGCGCTTCCGCCGAAATATTTCGCGATCACGAGCGAGCGAGCGATCGCAATATCGGCCAGTGCGCTAATTAGCGTGCGCGAGCGCTTGTGTGTGTGCGTGTGTGTATACGCGTGTGTAAGGTATGATAGATACACACGTATACGAGAGAGTGGAGAGGTGGCTGATACGCGCGCGGCGGTAGAGCGAGGATACGATAGGAGTGCGGATGAGAGCTTATGTATATGGAGAGTTCCGCGTTTTGTTTTTTCCATGTGTGGTAGTAGGTATAGAATAGTAAAAGTTGAAAATCAGTCAATAGCTATAAAACTAAAATTTTATGACTTTTCAGAAATATAAAATAGATATTTACTCTACTGGTTTTCCCACCTGCGTTGTTTCATAAAAATTGTTAACCTTTCGATTATCAATGTAAACCACGTCCATAATCAATAATAACACATTACACAAAAAAAAAACATCAAAAAAAGAATACACCACTAACCCAGAACAATATTGATTTCGTCACTTATATTCATCAAAAATCTTTTACAATACCAACACTACAAGAACATTCGCTTTCGTTCACTACCCCTTAACGAAAAAAAAAGACCGCTCCAAACCCCCAACCACACGAACCTCAGCGCGGAAAGCTTCGTGTACCTATAGACGCGCAGCATCAGCAGCTGCGGTTACGCGCGCTCGTGTGCATAGCTGCGTCTATACACGGTTATTACGCGATCGTCTGCATTACACCGCTCGTATGCTCCCGTGACCGTCGTCGTGTCGCTCTTTTTAAAAGAGCGGCCAGACTTGCGATATGCCCCGCACGTGATCGGATCTGAATGAGCGCGCGAGCTGCGTGTGCGTGCGTGCGTGCGTGCTCAGGAATAAGTTGGGTATATTGTCGTGAAAGAGTGGAAAGATGAATGAATGAATGAAGGTGATGGTTACTTATTTTTCTTTTGTATAATAAAATTGTTTCGACGCTTTGGGCTTGACGATTTTTCCGGAGTTAATTGACAGCTATCAATGAGTAAATTTAAAGAAAAATATTACTTGGAATGAGGTTGAATTATTGGCCCATCGTTCGAATAAACCGATTGAATTGCTATTATGTAGGATTCATAAAGGTATGACCCAGTGACAGCAATATATAATACGATAAATAACCAATGAATAGATTCTACAGGACGAGATAACTCGTATTTATAAATATACGCTCATCGAAGGCATTTATTTATTCCGTCCAATTAATTTCGAAAATTTGAAAAATTGAGGCCACCCGGTATATAATTACGCGGGCGAATAGGAGGAAATTCTCCACACGGGAAAGACGAGAGAGAGGAGGCGCGCACATCCGAATATTATATATCCGCATCGAACGCCTAATGGAAATGCGGGTCGCGCGTTTCTGAAAGAAGAGTCGCACATTCTATAAAATCATTATTCCCATATTTCTTTGACGGATGAGGAGGAATTCCGAAGTTCTCCCTCTTTTCTGTGTACTGCCAAAAGGCTTTGAGGGCTTGGGCGTCGCGTTTGATGAATGCGGCGAATGCGGCGTGTGTGTGTGTGCGTGTGCCTTTTCGAATATATTTTTCATATTGAGGATTATTGGACGTTGAATTATTTTTGGCGATTTGAATGGCATCGAAAGGGAAATTTTTGTTTTTTAATAAATAAGTTTATCAAGATCGAAACGATCAATGTCTGCTGATGATATTTTGATAATTTCAACATGTTCTATAAGATTGATTTAATTTTTAGTCTCTTTAACGATTAACGTCAAACTCTTATAAAATAGTTAAATTATTAAGTAGCCTCAAAATAAGCAGTTTAGTCGAATACTTGACGTTGTGACATTACCACATTAAACAGCCATGTAGAAATCTGTGCTTCTATTCAGACATCATCTGCAGCGTTCACATGTATGCATTACATAATTAGTAAACCACAAAGTAGCTTACTTATAGTTTTCAAAGCAACTTATTTATACTTGCCGTAATGACGCTACCGCGCCACTCAATACTGAGAATCTCCTTATATGATTCGACAACGTTATTCAGCATTTGAATACAACCTTTACCAATAATTCCTGCACACACCCCTCATCACTCGCAATCATCCCTCTAACCGAACCAATAGCTAATCCCATACACACATAAACACATGCATACACACAGACACGTGGCCACACGTGCGGCCACACAAGCGTAACCCACTTCCCCGCTTTCCTCGCTCACCCGGCGCGCGGCCGAGAAAATAAAAGTCTCCGGCAATCTCGGAAAAACGCGGGCGGCGCGCTTAAAAACCGATGTATCTCTCTCTTTCTCTCTCTCCCTTCGCATCGGCCGCTCGCGCGCTTTGACGCGCGCGATGAAACAAAAAAGAAGTGGGGTACCGGAGCGAGAGCGAGGTTTGGCGTCGTCTCGTGAAAGCTTTTTCCACTCGTGAAGCTCGCGCAAGCACAAAAGCGACCTATTTACTTACCGTTAATTCGCGGTTTTTCCTCGAATACGTGTGCGTGGCCATGCGCGCTGGCCCATCTGCGTTGATAGTTTCCTGCGAAAGTTCTAGGTTAGGCGGGGGCACACGTATTATAGGGTTGATGATCGTTGTCGATAGGTTTATCGAGGTTGGTCAGGTTCTCGGTCTCTTAAGATGTTGAAATTACGAGAAAGTTAGTGCCTTCTTTGAGCAAGTGCCATTACTTTTTTTTATTACAGAAGAAACGGGCTGTTAACAAGAGTGTTTCTCTTTATAGTAGGAGTGAAACTTAACCTAAAAACCTCGAACTTACCCTACACAATTTCATCGTAAATCAAACATTATCGTTCAATACTCCGACAACCTCCATCAAAAGCTTTTACCGTGTTCCCTTTGATCTTCAACAAGTTTCAAACCTCTCACAAAAATATATTTCCAAACTATAAATTTTCGTTTCAACGACTCAAAACATTGCTTCGTAAAACCTTTGACACCGACAACTATACCATTATAATCGCCGCACAACTTCATTCATCCGCCATCACAACTCATAAAAACGCCATCAAATTGACCCTTCCCTTTGTATCCACATTATCCGAAATTCAAAAGACCACCTCTATAGTTCCCCAAATTAGATCCCCGCGAAAATCTCTCCATCAGCGTCCGCATGAAATATTTATCGCTCCCAATCGACGCTCCATCCCCAAAAACCCATCTATCCATTAATAATTAATCGAGCACGTATACACACACTCTCTCCTCGTAAAACTCTCGCGTGTATATATACCTCCCCCGCAACTAAAATCCCAGCGCTTCGATTAAGGCCTCGCATGGTCAGCAGCACGATCCTCGCGAAATATCCCTCCCCCCAAATTAATTAAATTTAATCCTCGCAAAACGGAATCCCTACGCGCGCTATAGGGCTGGAAAAAAATTGAATGAGCCGCTCTCTCTCTCGCGCGCGCGCGTCATTGTTACCAGCGTACAATGGCTTTGTAATTGAAAGCGGCACTGTGTTGTGTCATTATTTCCCACGCTATTTTAGCGCACCCAAGCGCACGCGCGCGCGCCGTCTCGGCTATTATCAAGCTTGCCTGTCCACCCGCGTATATAGATACGTATATACATATATATATATACATGCACACTGTCGTCGGCTACATGCGAACGGGATGCCGATATTTATACTCGTTTAGTGAGGGCTCTGCTGTGTGTGTGAGTGTGTATACGTTACACTATATGTGCAAGTTGGCACTATGCGTGTGCGTATATGTAGCTGCCTCGATTAATCCGACTAATCGGAGCTTCATCAGTTTTCGCGCGCTGCACGAACGTCGAGAGCAAATATGCATTTCGGTTGATGTGAATTTTCACGTGAATCGCTCTTGATTTTAGCTCTGTAATAAGCTAGATTTTTTTCTGTCATTTTAAAACCATTTTTTTTTATATATAAAAGAAACATATACATATACACACGATGCGCGCACACATAGAAAATGACCTAAAACGCGAAGAGTGATGCTGTCCTATATACACAAAGGCGCGAAATTGACTCGATTTGAATTAGTTTTAAATTTTAATGCGCGGGATAAAACGTTACAGCGATAAAAACATCGCCGACTGGTCTTCTGCGAATAAACAAAAACGGAATTATACGAAAAAAGACAACAGCAGCGGCGACGATATGCAAAACGCCCTTTGATCTATATGTATATAGAGACCGTATATAGCGCGTAAAAAGCATAAGCGGAATTCGCATCGAAAAATAAACTGCGAGAGAGTGAGAGAGAGAACGAGAGAAAGAGCTCCATTTCATTCGACATCGAAAAAATAACGTATATACACACACGGCTGAATGAAATTTCGAGCGCACACATACATATATACGCAATTGAAAAAACTTTCAATACCGTGTGTTCGATGAAAATCGCATAATCCGGCAGATTTATCAGGAACGTGAAAAGTCAAACTGTGTGTGTGTGTGTCGAGTTTTTACGTCGTGCCAAAGGGTATGGATGTATTTGACGCGAGAGGCGAAAGGGCCGATAAAAAAAATATTATTTTTTTTTCACCCCGCCCGGAGCGCGCGCACTTTTGAAAGAGAGATAGATAGTTCGATCTTCGTACGATTGATTATACAGTAAAATTTACTTTATATCGGGCACTTTTTAGGGGTTTATGTTCTTCGGAAATATTGCGAAGGTAAGGCCGTTTTTCGCTGAACGGATATTTTACGGCTCGAGAAATGCCGCTCGTTTGACGAGAAATTTTGATATAAAATCCTGCGGCAGTAAAATATATGTGTGGGTTAGAAAGGATCAATATGTCGAGCTATAATTATAGCTTTGGATTGCGATTTAAACCCGTTTCATATCACATAGTATTTGACGAGAAAAGTTCGATACGAGTATACGCAAAAATATTTTTTTTTAATAATACGTCTTTCGATAAAGTAAGGTATATTTTTTGTGAAAAAAAAGTTTGCTAAACGGATAATGAAAAGCGTTGCTGGCAGTTTCAAAACAAACGGCTGAGAGTTATAACGCAAATCCGATACACATTGAACACGAAGTTAATCGTGTTTCTCTTTAGCATACAGTATTTATATTTTTTATCAAAAACGTTGGCTTAATTACGTTTACATATGTAATCATCTTAAACATTGAAGACAAATTGCTGAAATAACTATAAAATTGAGAAAAAAAAATACAATTGTGGCTTTGAGACAACTGATAATAAATACTCCAATTACTACGAAAAAGGCAACACCTGCATTTTAAAAAAATTCTCACACCTCCTCTACTTAACATCGCCCACGCACAAATCGTCCCGAAAAAAAACCCTCGAAACATCCGCGGTTGAACGACTCGGCGCGCGACTCAATCGTCCGCTCGCCGCGTTGAATTACAAATTAGATTGGCGACACTCGCAATAATTGCGCTCTCTCGCGCGCGGCAACTCGGCAGATAATTGCCATTCGGCGCGAGAAAGAGCTGCACCTCCTCGAGTGTCTCTCTCTCTCCCTCTCTCTTTTTGACTCAAGTGAGGAGTGCGCCCTTTGTGCGCGCGCGCGGATGAAGCGATAGGTTCAGGGGTGGGGGTGGTGAAGAGGAAACAGAGAGGCGCTGGAGTGGAGGACACGGTGTAAAGTGCCAGCTGCGCGATTGGTTTTTATTAATGTGTTCGAGTATTCTGAAAATTTATCGATTATATATACTATTGGTGAAATTCCTGTCGAATAATTCGTTGTTATATACGTTGAGAGTGTTGGAAATGAAAGATTCTTAGGATTCGCGCTATTTTGAAGTCAGGATAGGAATACAATATTTCAACTAGGTATAAAAGGGCGATAGAAGATTTTAATTTAATAAAGACCAAAGCTTGCAATAAAATCGGACTTCCAGTTGAATCGCCCAATTATACCACGTTGAATCATGTAAACGTGATAATAAAAGCTTTAATCTAAATGAAATAGCTGAAGGTATCGCATACTTAAGAAACAATTTTACTTCTCTCCTTCTCCGCTGCGCTGCTAATTTACTTTAGCAGTGCGATTACGCCGCTCAAAGCGTCCAAGTGTTACCCTTTACTCTTCAGCACCGGGAAAATTACTCAAAGTTTCATTAATTCTGCAAATGGAAAAAGGATTTCCAGCTGATTTTCACTCAACTTTGATATATTTTATACCAAAGCTCTCAATGTTCTTCGCATTGCTCGCCTTACTCAGTCGATTTAATTTTTCTACGCAAACCTTGCATAACACTACTTCGATTGTACCCGCACTTCAGTATTCAAAAGCAAAAAATTTAATATTACGCGCCTAAATCCATGCGTGAAATTGAATTTTACGTACACCTCATCATAATTGTCTGTTTAAAATTCGGTTTTCCACCATACTATATACTAGTACATTAAAAACACATCAACCCTCGCTATACACAAAGAAAAAAAAACTCATCTATTTATCAACCCCACTTCAGCCACAACAAACTCCATTCCCGCAGTCCTGCCTCTCTCTCTCCCTCTCTGCGCTCCTCGAGAAGCTATACGGCCGCAACTACCGAACAATTATCCGCCCTGCCATTCAAGCACGCCGGCGCAATTAATCCCAGCCAGCAGCTCGCACGCAAAAATCACCATCGACCCTCTCGTCTTCGGAAGACTCTCCTCGAGTACAGGATGTACATCCCCCGAGAGAGAGAGAGAGAGAGAGAGTCCAGCAGCGCAAGCTCGCTCGGTCTATTGATTTTCCTTCTCTCTCTCTCGCTCGTTCGCTCGCTTGCTCTCGGCTGTTCTTATCAGCCGACGCGCAATCATCTTATCACCCGTGAGAGAGGGAGAGAGAGAGCGTTTCATCTCTCTCGGTGAATTCCAATATCGCCGGGAAGCTGAACTTGGCGCTCCATTGTCCCCCTTTTGCCCTCTCCTGAATGCCATCGTAGAGCGAGAGCTTTTACCTCTTCCGTGACCCAGATTTTTCGAAAAGCCTTTTAAATGACCCGCGCGCGCGAGGTGCAGCGCCTATAGCTGGTAGCCTATAGCGAGAGCGCGAGGGATGGAAAGAATGGACGGTAAATGACTAATGACCGTAATGATCCGCTTCCCCCAAACAATGCTCCGCGCGGTCTTCTTCTGATATATACCCGGCCGCGAGCTGTCTTCGTTGCTTTATTTCTGCTGCGAGTGCGGAACGAAGGACGCGTTGATAATTGCGAGCGTTCGTTAAGGGGCAGGTTTTTCCTCAGTCAAATGGTATTATCAAGAATTTTGAATTTCCCGCGCTGAGGGGTTGTTGCTTTTTCACGTAGATATATAATTTCTTATATACAAATTTGTCAATGGATAAATTTATAATGTCGTAAGCAAATCATAATATTTCGCAGTAAACATGATGTCCTACATTTGAATCCTATACAAAAGAAATTCCCATAGCATATCATCAATTTTTTTTATATTTATTAACGTAAAACACGATTTTTTTGGTTTTTAAATGTATTTACAAATACATTCGAGATTTACGATAAATCCATCCTATAGGCAATTTCTATCCACCCATACGTAATTGCAGTATAGGTGAATTGAATACTGACTCGATCAAGAATTGCAATTTCCCATACCTCTTTAGCATTGTCGATCAAAAGTACAGCTCACCTTCTTCATTATAAACCCAATGTAAAACATTACAGAACCTCATTGTTTCCATCAAAGCGCCAATGACAATCCAACGGCTAATAAACCAAAACAATAAACCTTCCTGCATCTGCTCACGTGCGTCAGCATTTATTAAACGGAAAACCCGTACGTAACGTGACAATAAAGCAAACATAAGATAAAAACGATTACCACGCGGACGGACGCGTGAGCTGCGCTAAAGATGCGATTTTAATTGTCCCCTCCGAGGTTCAAAAATAACTTGATGCGCGCGGTGGCTTTGCGCAATTTACGGAAGGAGAGCGGCGCGCGCTCACGCGACACCTTGACGCGAAAATAATGCGCGTCAAAATTGAGTCGTAAACTCGCGGTTGACGTCTGATTTCATTTCGCGTGATTTACAGGTGCCGGAAGATTAGCATCTCTAAAAACTCCAATAATTGCCGCGTGTAGTGTACAACAAAATTATGACCTTTTGTCATCTAAAAATAGCCACCTACATAATTCTTCCTAAAAAGAGAGACATCACTATATCCTCTTCCCCCCACTCGCCCAAGACAATCGATACGCACGGTTTCCACATATAATTTAATCTCACGGCATCTCCCGACTGGCGGGGAGAGCAGCTCGCGCTAATGGATTCGCGATAGCTCTTGACCCCGATGGCCCATCGACACTTTCGCGTGCGCTAGAGAGAGAGAGAGAGAGAGAGAGAGAGAGATAAGTATATAGAAGTTGTCGCGACCGTTACTTCCAGCCGGATGGGTTTAAGGGGCTTGTTGGCGAAGGTTATATATCGGAGGCGATCTCGGAGCGAAAATTGGGGAAGTTCAGCCGGGGGTGGATTGGGAGATAAGTGGCTATTGTGGTTTATGGTGTACAGTATTTTTTGTTTAGCTTGGCAGAAGTTATGAGGGGCGAGAGGTTTTTAATGGTAATCGTGAAGTTATGGACGATAGGAGTGGTTTATGGGTAAAGTTAGTTCGGCTCGTTGTTCGAGATCAGTCAGACTGGGCGATTGATAAGTCAGGACGTGATTTTAGTATTACAAACTTTATGATCCCTCGAAATTATAAAAATTGGGAAATTTAAAGCTTGCAAAGCTATAATTTCTATATATCATTCAATACATCTGCTGAAGAATGATCTTATATATTATATAAGATACAGTTGTAAAAAAAACATCAAATTATTTTAAGACCACGCATAATTGTATTAATGTATGTGACAGGGACATTTTCTATTTCCACATTAATTTATACAATTTAAAATATCTAGATAGATTACATTCATATTAAAGATCAACGAATCAATTTTGTTTCTGATAATCTCCTGTGACCAAAATCATCTCTCTAAATTCAAACGAGTGCATATATGCACTGATATCAACCAGTGCTACATACTCCCATATACATATGCCACTGATTTGGTACCATAGTGCACATGCACTAATATTCACATTCAGACAGCCTACCAACACATTACCAAACTGAACCCAACAAAAATATTGAATGTATATATACTGAAATCCTTTTTTTGTTGTTCTTCAAGGTCGCAGTGTAGAATCGCCATCGCGAGCCAGTGCTTTCCACCTGCGTGTGTTGACGCGTATGTGTATCAGCCACAGCTGATCATCATCATCATCGCCGCCGCCGCCGCCGCCGCAGACGACCCGCCGTGCCTAACCCATCGCAGACAACCTCACACGTATACACACACCGAGAGTCTCCCTTCCCACCTCGTCGACGTGCGCTCTGCTATGATATAGGCAGGAAGGGATCTCTGCGTATAGGGGGAGATCCATCGGCAGCAGCGACACAGCAGCGTACCACCCAAGGTGGCACAGATTGAGAGATAGGTGCATCCTCTGCGCGGTTGCCGATCCGCACAGAGCGGAGGGGAAGCTTCCGCGCGGCCGCCCGCCGGAGACCGGAAGCCGGCCGTTGAGAGAGAGAAAGAGTCGCTGTATAGACACGCAGCGGCCTGTAGGTGCGTATATAGCTGGGCTATATAGCACGACCGGGGTACCGACAGGAGAAGAAGAAGAAGAAGAAGGTGGAGAAGGAGGCTGGCTGCTAGAGCAGGATGGAGGCACAGGCCACCGAATTGTAAGTACCAGAGATAAAATTCTGTGTGTGGATTTATTACAGCGGAGATCTTTTTTTTTTTCTCCT